>OY747712.1:47714806-47999806 GCA_963556495.2 Valencia hispanica
CGGAAGTAATTTTGAAAAGCTGCTCAACTCACCAGGAGAGATCCAGGTTTCAGATAAGGAAAGGGAATCCAAAGCGTAGGTAGAAAATAAATCCTTAAAGATGAAAGTCTTAGTTGCCACCGATCTAGCATTAACTACTTGAGGGGAACCTGGTCTCGGACCTCCATGATGGCACAGGCCGGAACCTGTGGCCTGTGAAACCTAGACCCGGATTTGCCAGGTTCACGTCACAATGACAAAGATGCTGAGTAAGAAGAATCAATAAGAAATCCTTCCAGTCGACCCGCAGACAGGAACCAGCCAAGAGGCCGCAGGATCCAGAAAGCGCAGCGAAACAGTGGGTCTAGGAAACAGTCTGCGACAGCAACAAAAATCACCAAATGATGAAGTGTAACCAAAGTTCTCAGTTTAGCGAGACATCCTCCGCGACAGCCCCATCTTCTACTTCTCTTTCTTACGGTCGGTAGTAGTAGAATCTGATGAAGGTGAATTGGAACTGCCTTCAGCAAGTGTGGAAGAGACTGCAGACCTCTATATTTCAATTGAATCAAGCGTTCTATAGAAGTGTCTGGCTAATATGAATCATTGTGGAACTGACTAATTACAGGTAATAAACCATAAACAGCAAAACAATATACATTGGTAGGAGTGGTAAACGGCATGCCATCCACACAGGCGCCATCATGCCAGGCGCCTTTTTGCAACCAAACAATCAAAGAACCAAAGATGGACAAAAAGCTAAAAACAGAGAGCTGGTGTACCGCTTTGAGGCATGGTGTGGAAACAATAATCTTAACTTGAATCTCAACAAAACAAAGGAGATGACTGTAGATTTCAAAACAGGTTTAAGTAAAACACTGCATCGTGGGAGAATATAAATACCTCAGAGTTCAGAAAAGTTTAGAAAAGGAATCTCGTTCTATGTAATTATTTGCTTCATGAAATAAATAAGTTCGCACTGACTTTAAAAGTCATAACAGCGCAGTTTTTTATGATAGACATTTTAAAATCACAAACAAACATTTATACAAAGGCCTTTTTATGAGTAATGTTTACAACAGTCTAGGTCCATGCACAATCCAAATAAATGTCAAAATCAATCAATCAGGAGGAGAGAACTTTTACTTTTGAACTCAGAACGAACTTATTTATTTTATGAAGCAAACAGTACGTAGATACCAGAGATCAGAACAAGATGAAATGATGCTGGTTCTGGGGACTACTGTGGAATGTGGGTGAAATTCTTAAATAAAAGAGATGAGAGAGATTCCTTCAGATATTTGAAGGTTTTAATACAAACTTAGTTGATCAAGCAAAGAGGTACAGCGTTAACAGAGAATATGCAATACTGACCTGCCTTCCAAAACAAAGACACAGAATTATATAGGTTCAGTAATCCTGACCCCTATCAATATGAAATCAGAAAAACAAAATTCAGTATGAGAACATTACACTCGCAGCCGTTGGGGACTTGATAGTGAAAGCATAATCAATGTATGTCAGGATGTCCTTAGATGTAAAAGAGAGTTGCTATGCCAACCCAGGATGTAAGAGCCTAAATCAGTAAATTTGGCCTGGCCCAAATTCATACAGTGTCATATAATCGGATTGGTTAGCATATCATAAAGAAAAAGCACACAGTAACTATCAGTATATGAAATACACAGAGCAGATCATTTTTAATAATTAAATTTCCCACAACAGGAGCCCCTAGAGATGATTATGTAAAGAAAGATTTTTCATAAAATCAAGAACATTATGAACAACCCTGAGCATCCGCTTCATGAGACTATTCTACAACAGTGTTTTCAGTCAAAGGATTCTTCAGTTTCACTGTAACACAGACCCCTACAGGAGAGCCTTCCTGCCCACAGCCATCAGATTTACAACAACTAATTGAAGAAACTTAAAGGAGTCATAACCTAGTATTACCTTGGATACCCACGCTTTATTATAGTCTTTCAGGCCCTTCTAAAAAAGAAAAGTGGAAAAAAAGTGGAAAAAAATAAACACAGAGCTCCTCTGACCCTTACTTCTGAAGGCATTATTGTCTCGCGAGATCTGATGTGATATTTTGGCTGTCGTGGAAGGTCATTGTAATAATGCAAATGAGGGGCGCGTTGATTGGTGGCAGGAAGGAGGGGGGGTTGACACCGCAGGTAACGTTTCAGCATATCTAACCCATATCTACTACTCCCGCTAGCATACAATAGCTGCATTAGCAGTAAGCTGCTGTTTGTTACACACAGTAGAGCAATAAAAACACAGTCTTACCGTTTCAATTGCAGGCAAGTCTCTGATTGTTGGAATGGCCCCTTTTTCCAAATGGAGCTTCGATGCTAACTTCGCCTGATATTGTCCCAAATTCGTAAAGGATTCCAGCGTAAAAAAAATTGAAAAAATATTTCCATGTTGATTCTGGCAGTCAACAACTCACGTATGCACTAGGCTACGTTTCTGCATCTTTCACGGTCGAATTTCACGGACTTGACGTCAAGTCGGCCAGAAATTAACATTATTATTTGAGTGCGGGTGCACATGGGCTGGTTGACGAACCCAAGGGTAAACAAATGTTTCAATTTTAAATATCGGCTTCCCGGTATATAATCGTTAGGCAATCATAACATACATTTTTTCTCGTGGAAAAGTGACAATTACAGGTCATGACTCCTTTAAATTGCTATGTATGATTGAACTGAAATTAATTTTCTTGTAAAGTGCCTTGAGATGACATTTGTTGTGAATCAGTGCTATATAAATAAACTGAATAAAATTTTAAAAAGCATGAGTTACAATAACACCTAATTTCCCCATGGTATCAATGAAGTATTTTTGAATTGAATTTGAATGTTGAGTGTTTGTCTATGATAACACCTAGAAAGTTCGGTACAGTTCTGACCCTGTGTGTGGACGTTATTACATCATCATTTTTATCTAAGAATATAACAATCAAAAAATGTTATTGATTATATGATGACATGGTGTATTTCTAATTTGATTCCAGTTTTTTTCAAGTCCTGCTGAGTTCATTTACAACCCATGCAGATGTTAAAATTAAGTCTGTGCTTGCAGGCTCTCAGGTTTGAGATAATGGATGTAGAGTCTAATTGACTGGTAAATACATAAAATCTATCACAATGAGAGAAATTTCAAATCTATTTAAGTGTTCTTTCTGCTTATACCTTCGGCACTGTTATCTAGGATAAACTCGACAGGTGTCATGTTGAGGTTAAAGGTTTATTTCTGCCATGGCCACAATTTAATTCAGGTCATTTCCCACCCAAACCTGTTCTATCACTAGGTGTACAGCTTGCTCTAACTCAAATCCAACAAAAACACAGGTGAGACCTTGAATCTATTTACTAACCCTGATGCCCTATCAGAAAACAGTCTTTCAGTAATGCTGTCCATGGACTCTGGTCAAGGCCATTGCTCTTACACACGCTATGCATGGAATTCCAGTTCCTAGAGAGATCAGTGAGATAACAGCCTAAGTAAATTCTTTTTACTATTTCTAACAAATTTTTTCAAAATCTATAACTTTTCATTTTGGAGAACAAGACTATAATATGTTCTAAACAGTGACACTTTCAAATAATAACAATAATAATAATAATAATAATAATACAATCATTAAAAGATTCAAATGTTCAAATAATCATTTCGAAAAGCATAAAAAAACACTATTGCAGGCAACAATAAAGACAACCTACTTTTACTTAATGTACTTTTAAAATTTGCCAGAATCAAATCATACACTAATTATAAGTTCACCACTCCAATAGTCCCTCCCATATGAAAGAGGTGTATAAAGGCTGTCATTTGCTGCCTGTTTCATCCCAACTGACATATGCTCTCACTTCTGCTGTGAAAGGCAGAAGCAGGTTATATTAACTCTTTCAGCACTAGAACAGAGAACTTCTATGAACATTCTTCTGTTGAGGACTATTAGCTTTAATAAAAATAATTTGACCTGTATGGGACATTGCTAACAAAAACTTAACTTTCTAAATTGGATCTTGTTACCATCTTTATTGTCGTCATCACCATTCTAACCTTACAATGATGATAAGCATTGCTTTAATATGGGGAGTACTGGTTGGATTTTGTTGCCTTTTGTGGCTTGCACTGGGAATAAGACACAGGTAAGACTGCGCCACTTGGATTTTATTCCACTTATTTTTCAAGAAATGTCTATTAACATTTTAGTCTAATTCAGTCTTGAGAATATTATTAATAATAATAATAATGTTATTATGAATGATAATAGTTATAAAGCTTTTATTTAGCTAGGAAGGTACCACTTAGATACAGCATCTCTTCCTCCAGGATGATTTGCTACATTGCTGATTTGCAGGAACCACTACTATGCTGTCAGCATTCATCTGGTCAGAGAATACATAAGCTATTTTTGTTGTGTTTATTTGAATATGCAAGTCAAGCTGTTTGGACTAGAAATCACTTTAATATGACAGTGACGGCTGTTATAAAGTAATGTGTCATTGCGGCTGCTGTTGAGAAAAAAACACATTGTTTGGTACTGTGTAATAACGCTCAGTTGTTAGGAGGATGTTTGCTTAAAAAATAGCTGCATTGACATAAAGAAACAGGTAGATTTTGCTTTGAGTAGAAATCAGTGATATATTGTCAGAATCCTTAAAGGAGCTGTATGTAAGAAATGTATTTCAATTAATCATAAAATGGCCCTGATATGTCACTACACATTAAAGCTGCAGTGGGTAACTTGAATAAAAGTAATTTTTTGTGATATTTCCTAAAACTGTCCATATGTCCTGAAAGTAGGAAATGGGATTTGTAATCTGTTAAAAAAAAGCAGCTCAATTGGTCACGCCTACAGCCCCTACTGCGATTTGCAAGAATCCACCGCGCCCGATAGAAAACACCCAATCAGAGCCAGAGCAGCGTCTGATGTCACATCTAATGTTGTCATATGTGGTTTACTGTTAGGAAATATTCACGAAAGCTTGTTTTCTAAGTTGCGTCAGCGGATTATCTTTGGCAGTTGTTACGCCAGTAGCACAGCCGAAGGAGGGAGGAGGGCATTGGAGGCGGGGCTTGAGTGCATCAGAGAGGGAGGGGGAGTGATGTGAAGCTTGTTTGGGTTTAAATTTTCAAGCAAAGTCTGCTCTTCTCTCTAAGTTACCTACTGCAGCTTTGAGAAATCATGTTCATTTTAAATACTTATATCACTGACAACAGTAGTACGGCCAGGATATTGTCATTTAAGAAGTGAAGTTGCAGCCCTCAACTGATGTTGATGTTGTCATCTTGTGTTTTGGCCTGAACCGCCACCCTCCACCTATCTACCAATCATGAAGTCAGTAGTGTTTCGGCATCGGGGTTGCCAGCTCTGTTCTATTTACTACAGCAGCTACAAAAATGTCGGCTGTCGGATAAAAAATGTCTAACGTTACTACACCTAGAAGACCTCGTTATAATTCAAAAATACGTCGTGACAAAGTCCGAAATAAAACAAGGATTTGTAAAGGAGATGCCTTTGCAAGATGGAAACGGCTGAAAACAGAGAAGAATTTGAAGACAGATGCCAACGTTGCTAATTTAATCCTGGAGATGTAAGAGTCATCTATGTTTGGCTAACTTGTACTTAATGTAAATGGACATTTCAAATATTCATGACAGTCGAACAGTTATGCATGTTCGTGCAAAGTAATGTTACGTTAGCGCATATGGAGGAGGAGGGTCATCGAATTGAAAAGTTAAGGAATTGTTTAGGAAATAAAAACATAACACAAACATAAAAACTTTGTAGCAGCCTACATTTCTGCAGCCTATCTGGCAACCTCGAGTCGGGAGGGAATACACCGCTCTACAGTAATTTGAAAGTGATTGCAGTACCAGTTTTGGCCACAATCTTACATACGGCTTCTTTAAAGAGCGGGAAAAGCGCAGACCTTGGCCAAGGCAGCTCAGCACCCCCCTTCCCCAACCTCACAAGACGGTGATCCAGATCCCCCCATATTCTAATCACTTTTTCCTGGTCCACTTGTAGACCTTTCCTGAAAATGTCATCAAAATCCACTTAGTTACATCGCTAACTAACTGACAGACAAAAGTAACCTGGCAAAACACAACCTCCTTGGTGTAGGTAACAATACAGTATACCAGAATAGATGTTGAAATGTTAACAGCCATTTGACAGTCATTTTCAATGCATTTTTGTAAGTGTTCTGCAAAGTCAAGTCATTGTGTACAATTCAGTTTGAAGTGAAAATTACATCTGTAAAAGACATGTTCGCATGTAATAAACAATCACTATTTTGATGATTTCTGCAGGCAAGCAGGTGAGCCTGTTATTGAAAATGGTTTCATTCCCTACCTGGGCTGTGCTTTACAATTTGGGGCAAACCCTCTTCAGTTCCTTCGCAACCGCCAGAAGAAGTATGGTCATATCTTCACTTGCAAGATAGCAGGGCAGTACATCCACTTCCTGTGTGACCCCTTCTCCTACCACTCAGTTATCAGACAAGGAAGACACCTTGATTGGACAAAATTTCATTTTGCTACATCTGTTAAGGTAGACAATAGTTATAATGTGTTGAGAAGAAAATATCTTAAGCAACAAGGAGTTTAATAATAATCATCTAAGATCTTCCATCTCCAGGCATTTGGTCATGACAGCTTTGACCCTCGCCATGGTTACACAACAGAAAACCTCCACCAAACCTTTCTGAAGACCCTGCAGGGGGAAGCTCTTCCCTCCCTAATAGAAACTATGATGGGCCACTTGCAAGATGTCATGCTTAAGTCAGACAGACTTAATCCAAGTGAGGACCATTGGCAGGTGGATGGGATCTTTGCCTTCTGCTACAAGGTCTGTAACTAATACACTGGGTGAGAACACTTAATTCCCGTTTCCATCATTCCATCATATTTATTTCAGAGGTTGGACAGACTGTGATAAGATAAGATTACTGCTAAAATGAAAGCATTTTAAGCTCTCCTGACAAGTTCTTTTCGGGTTTTGGTGTTAACTAGGTAATGTTTGAAGCTGGCTACCTGACTCTATTTGGTAAAGAGCTTGGAGAAGACAAATGTAACACCAGACAGACTGCACAAAAAGCCTTGGTCCTCAACACTTTGGAGAACTTCAAGGAGTTTGACAAGATCTTTCCTGCCCTTGTGGCTGGCTTGCCAATCCATGTTTTCAAGAGTGCCTACAGTGCCAGAGAGGTTAGTGCAAAGTATTCAATGTATTGTTGCGATACCATAATGTTAAGTCATTACCTTCTCCTTCAGTTGACTAACTTTTATGTTATTTAATTTGCAGAACCTTGCAAAAACGATGCATGCTGAAAATTTGTCCAAGAGGCACAACATGTCTGATTTAATCTCTATGAGGATGATACTGAATGACTCCTTATCTACGTTCAATGACGTAAGCAAAGCTAGAACCCATGTGGCCCTGCTTTGGGCTTCACAGGCTAACACACTGCCTGCCACATTCTGGAGTCTATTTTATATGATCAGGTAAGAAGATGGCTCTTTTTAGAGCAACATTTACATTCACAGTTATGCTTTGCTGTAATACAGATAACACATTTGATCTGTAACTGAAAACAGTTAGCCTTACAATCCTGTGCCCCAGCTTCTTTCTAGAAGCTGTGCTTGAGGATTATGGGAAAAAGTTTTGATCACTTAACAGACTTGGACTGCTGTAAACGGCAAAGTTCTATACTAATTTCCATCCTAAAAACAATTTTAAAGCCTTTTTTCTTGATAGGCCAGATTCAGTCCCTGCGCTAATTCCTCTATATCATTGAATGTTCTCTTTCTTTAGCAACCAATAATTTATTAATAGTTAACAATGAAAGACCTGCATAAATTGCATTCTTTTGTCAATTTTAAATGCAATAAACCCAAATAACGTAAAAAACCTGCATATAATGTAATGAGGTGTTTGAGCCTATGATGTAATTACATTTTACCAAGATTGCAATAGGTCATTATGGCAGTTTACTTTGCAAGTGGCATAGAAATCTTTTGAAACTGTATCTAGTGTAGCTGAAAATATAAGCTTTTCTTTCTTGGAAATAATTTTTTGTTGTTGCTGCTGTTTTTGTGCTGTTTGCTAATCAAATCTTGGTAAATGGGATGAAATAGTCACAATGGTAGACTTGGGTGTACTATGCAGCTCATAAATAAGGCTAGAACCAATTTGAGAATAGTGTCTTGCACAAAATCTCTATTTGAAACACTGTTTAAATGCTTAGATGTGAATTTGCATGGTTAAACATTTAATTGTTTAGTGTGAAGTACATCACCTATTGGAATGGTATACAAATCACATATGCTGTGATCATATGACATTATTTCATATAGTTAAAGACTGTTTTGAAGATAAACATTATATTGAAAGCTCTTTTACTTGTTTGTTGTAAAATTTTAATTTGTCATATAAAACAGGCATCAATATTAATTATGCAGAAACATAACTGAAATGACTTTATGCCTGTGCCCAGGAGTCCAGATGCTATGAAAGCTGCTCAGGAAGAAGTGCAGAAGGTTCTGAGAAATTCTGGTTTGACAGTGGACCCCAATGAGCTCACACTAAATCTGAGCAGAGACCAGCTGGACAATATGCCTGTTTTAGGTAAGATAAGATTTTAGGTAAGATATGTCTGAAATGTGTGTAACTCAGAAAATTAAATGCTGGAATAGTTTAATTTTTACATTCAGTGAAGAAAGTTTGTATTCTAAATACTGATCCCACCTTTTTAATAATTATAGACAGCATCATGAAAGAAGCCATGCGGCTTTCCAGTGCTTCTCTAAATATTCGGGTTGCCAAGGAAGACTTCCTGCTACACCTTGACAACCAGGAAGCTTACCGGATTAGGAAAGATGATGTCATAGCCCTGTATCCACCTATGCTGCACTATGATCCAGAAATCTATGAGGATCCCTATGTGAGACCCCATATTATCATGACATCCTAAAATATGAATGTAATCTGTTGGGTTTACTAAGAACCACCAATTTGAATAATAAACTGAACATGGCCAAATTGTTTGATAACTAGGATCAATTGGAATGTATGTAGGCATGGCCCGGTCACCGGTTTCAAGGTATACCGCGGTATGAAAAAGTCAAGGTTTCAAAACCACAAAAATTTTCCGTCACACCGCCCCTGCGGTATAAGCGTTTTTATTTTTATTTTTATGTGACGTCTCGTGAGGGAGAAAGTAAAGATCCCTTATGTTTTATGCTAAATTCAAGGTAAAGTTAATGCTGTCTTGAAATGAACGAGCATATTAGCGTCTGACATTAGTGAAATGAGCTTGTTACCTTGGGAGATATGGTAACTACCATATCTTATCTTTTCTTCATCTCTATCCTTAATTAACTTTTTTAAATTGAGGCAGATATGGTAGCTAGCATGCTAATGATGATTTATCTTAGCATGCTAGTTAGTTACCATATATGCCTCACTAAAAAGTGTTTTTTTCCTTTAAAAAATAATAGACATTCAAAATACACATTTTAGAGCTGTGATCACAATATCGTGAAACCGTGATATTTTTGCCTACGATTATCATACCGGCCCATGCTTTAATGTTTGTTTGACATGGATTGAGTTCTATTCCCTCAAGTGCCTTGAGATGACATGGGTTATGAATTGGGGCTATATGAAATGGTTACTTTCTATTGCTCTTCATTTCTCATTCTCTTCCCTTTTACAGGAGTACAAGTTTGACCGTTTCCTGGATGAGAGTGGTCAGGAGAAAAGCACTTTTTATCGTAATGGCCGGCGGCTGCGTTACTTCTACATGCCCTTTGGCTCAGGGGTCACAAAATGCCCTGGAAGATTTTTTGCTGTGTATGAGATTAAGCAGTTTCTGACTCTGATGCTATCCTACTTTGACATGGAATTATTAGATCCTGCTATCAGAGTTCCTCCTCTAGACCAGTCCCGTGCTGGTCTGGGAATACTCCAACCTACCTATGATGTGGACTTTAGGTATAAGAAGAAGCAGAACCACTAAATTCAGTCCTTGCTGTGCCAGCTGACTGAATTACTTATTGTATATAGTGTAGATTTGAAAGTACAATGAATATAGCTTACTCCATGTATATAGACTGAAATATTTTTTCATGTTCCGATTCTTTTATGCTTCTTCAATGCTTGTGAAGTGCTTGCTCATCTGGATACTCTTGCCTCTTCTCACAGTCCATATACTGTACATGGATTCTAGGTTAACTGAGGAGTCTTTTGTGCACTCTGGTGTAACTGCATACAAACAGTAGTCGGTGATTACTTTAGACTGTCATGAACAGGTAACCTGTCCAGACTCTAACCCACCTCAGTAGCCGCTCAGATATGTCGGGCAGGATTAAAAATCAACACGTACTTAATGTGCAGCCATAGAAAATTGGAATACTAAAAGACAATTAAAAGGCAGACTAAACAGGCATGAGTGATCAGGCGTGTTAGCAGGGACACATAGACATTTCTTTTCTGTGTACTTATACATGACCCTAGTTTAGTTATCTCATAAATTATTTGGTTCTTGAGAACTTTAACCCTGTGACTTTTATAATTTGCCCTGAGCTGGATTTTTTGACAGGTGAAGTAAATGTTAGTATGTGGTAGAGGAGTTTGTCAGATTATTTAACTGAGTTAATCCAATTACACATCTGTCGTTATGATTGCTGATTTCTTCTTGGTACAAGAATATCTGCTGTAAAACAAGTACATCCAGACTCAAAAGAGCACATAACGTGGTACTCTGCACTAATACAGTATTTATGATTATAAAGACGTGTGGCTGCTCTGCTGTAGAAAACATTTTCAGCAGGAGACTTTTACTTCAATGGTTTTACTGCAAAGCAGTAATTTCAGTTAGTTTGTTCATTTATGATCCTTTATGCCCAGTAGTCGTGTTGAGGGGGAGGGGAGGGGGACGCCGCTCCCCTTAGAAAGAAATCCGACATATAACGTCCCACCAGTAAAAGTCCCATCCGTGATCTCCATTTACCATTTTACAGTAAATATTGTATGGAAATATAAATCATAAATAGGCTTAGACTATATGAAATAATTTCATCATCAGAAAATGTTAGGTCTCCGCATGTTGAGCGAAAATAAACAGTCTAATAAAATACGGGGGACAGGGGCACAAAACGCAATGATGTAACACATTGTTTTGGTTAATGCCTGAGAGTAGGCTAGGTGAACCCAGTTTTCGTTTCATCTCGTTCTGACCTCTGGCATCTACAAAAACAGTTTTTCATCAAATCTATACGTTGCACTGAGTTCAAAAGTAAAAGTTCTCCTTCCGTAATGCCGCAGTTTTTTTATGATCGAAGTTATATTTTGGGACTAGTTTGTTTTCACTGTAGTGAGAAAGGAGTGACACGGCTGCTACGTACCCGTTTTAGACCAAAAGAAGGATTTAACATGAAATTAATGTCTTGTTCATGTTTCATGGAAGTTAAATGCATGTAACACATTTTACATAGGGATACATGCTTTTACTCGGTTTTGTAAAAGTTTTAAAGAAGTTTTCATCATGACCTTAGCTGTCTCCATATCCGCATACGTCATCACGTCGGTTAAATTCTGCCACCGCATTGGTCTAAAACGGGTACATAGCAGCCATATCACTCCTTTCTCACTACGGCGAAAACAAACTAGTCCCGAATTAAAACATTGATCATAAAAAAACTGCGGCATTACAGAAGGAGTACTTTTACTTTTGAACTAAGTGCGAACGTATTTATTTTATGAAGTAAACAGTTTGTAGATGCCAGAGGTCGGAATGAGATTCATTTTCTAAAGACATTTTCGGGGTTCACCTTATGGCCTAGAGAGCGGCAAAAGATGCATTACAGAACTGCAAACATGCCTAAACGAGCGGCTGGTCAGCGGGATGTCCGGGATTTAAAAAAAAACAAAAACAAAAACAGGTGAGCTATTAATCTCAGTAATTAACCTAGCCTGCTTTTTGTTACCTAAAGACCACCCGACTCGCCACAGGTGTATGCACAGGTCCCAGGATGCTACCCTCCAAACTAGCTAAGATGAACAGGCGACCCCCCAATCTCTCTTGTTAATTAGCTTGCTAAAATACATGACTTGTCATTCAGTCAAGACACGCATGCGGCTTGCTGAATCTGCACTAGATGTCGATTCTTTTTACACATCCAGCCTAGGAAAAATAAACAGGTTTTTGACCGTTTATTAATTTATTTATTTATTAGCTAATTTAGATTAGCACAATCTGCTTCACACAGCCCATTGATTTAAGGTGCTGCACCTTGTCAAAAAAACATGATTAGGAAAGTGTTTGGAAACTGCTATGAGCATGTGGATTAAGTGAGGAATATAATGAATAAAATAGAAATGACTCATTTTGTTTGGTCTTTCATGTTAAATTAGTCCTATACTTTGTTTTGTATAGGCCTATTTTACACAAAAAAAACTTATTCTGCACTGCAATTATTTGCTAAGGCTTCTTTGCAAGGTGCTGGTATCGGCTTTGCTTCACAGATATATAAAGCCTCCACTTCACCCGATCTCGTTTAATTCAAATTGCAGGATATTCAGTTGTAGTCCCCTAACATTCCGGCCAATCCGGTGATACAAAATACTCTATAAATAGCACCTTTTTAAAAATAAAATCCAGATCTTTTTTAATAGGCGAAAAAATGACCCCTGAATTTTTTTTACAATTCCCCTACTGCTTATGCCAATATTTACACAGGGACAGGCTTGCAAAGAACCTTTGTTGACTTTTGACTACCAGGGTTAGGGAGGCACATGTCATAAACATGTGTCAGAAGTTCTGCACATACAGCTGAAACCAAATATTTTACATAAGGTACTGTTAGTGTGTTTTTTCAGGAAACAGGTGTCAGGAGAACAATTAATAAAGTTCAAAGATTTAATTACAAAAGCAGAAACTCATCATATTACATGCTTGACTCCGACATGGACCTTTTGTGAAAACTTAACTCATGGCAGCTGTCTTCAGAAAAGGGGGAGGTCTAATCTCACACTTATCACTATTACAAATGCAAAACATCTCTCATTGACTGGTTGGAGGTTTGGCGTCATTTATGAATCAGCCACCCCTTGTCGGCCCACAAGTTCAGATGTGAATCTTTTGGGGCTTGTCCCGCAGTGTGCTTGAAGTGTTGTTGCATGGAAAAAGTTATATTCTCTCCCTTTCTGCCTGTCTCAGGGTTATCTTGTCTTAGCTCTCTACTCCCCTACATTTTCACAGCTGCAAGTCATGGGAGCCACTATTGTTCTGCAGTTGCCATAAAGCACATTTAAAGTAACAGTTTGATAATTAACTTCATGAAAGAATGTCCATGTTGTACAAATGCAAACTATAGGGGCTTACAGAACCTGACCCTTAAGCTCCAGTAATCAACTTTAACACACACTTATTTGTTATGAAAATACATCAAAGTTTTGTCTTTAAAAGAAAACAAATCAACATTAAGACTTTATTAAACATGAAATAAGTCAGCATTAACACTTTATGGTTTGATGAAGGTATTTGTTAGCTAAATAAAATGTTCAGACCCAACTGTGCACTCTACAAAACCACCTGTTTCCACCTCATTCTCTGACAATAAATCATGCTAAATGTTTTCTGTTTTAGTTTAGCTCGATTACCAAAGTTACATATTTGTTAAATGGAATAAAACAGGGCAGAATGTATATTTTTGATGTTAAGAGTTTCTTACCGTAACTCAAATGTTGAGTACAGCCATCCTATAAAAGAAGCTAATTTCAGCTTACAACGGTGTTCTCAGACTTTCAGCTACTATCCATGTTTTCTGACTATACAAGTTTAGGGGAGTCATGGACCAAATCCTCAACCCAGGGGAAGCCATTTAATTTTATCCAGCTGATTAAAATGGTCAGACTTAGAGGAGCCAACCCTCCTCTGAGCTATTTAAATAAATAAATTACACGGAATATTTTACCTACTCAATAATGAACTAAGCATGCAAGATTTTTATTAAAAAAGTGACCGGATTGTTCAGCAATTTACACCTTGAGTCATGTCACCAAAACAACTCATGTAGAATAGGGTGACCATAATTTAATTTTAAAAGTGAGGACACTTGACTTTTGATTTTAACATATTTAAAGTGTGCATTCTTCTTTTGGTTAGAATGAAAAGTTAAACAAACTTCAAATTGGATTCACAAGGCATCTACAGTTTACTCTGGAAATTAATTAATAGAAATAATTACTCTTCCGAATTAGAAAAATTACCAGTAACAATAATAGTTCACTTTTTAAGTCATACAGGACAAATTGCAAACTAAATCTGAAATAATATTCTGAGAAAACAGTGTGTTTTTGTAGACATCTGTTAGACCAAGGGTCCCCAACCCCCGCACTCTGGTCCATATCCGAGGGTCGTGTCTGGACCCCAAAACTGTTTTTGTTTTATTATATAGTTACATGCTTTATTTCTAGCGTCTACCTGGCTGACTTTTGAACAGGCACAATGGAGAACTATGCAGGTCAGCAACATTCTGGTCGACACTTCAAGTGTTTGCGGTAATGCACCACTAACCACAAAAAAAAAACGACAAAGAAGAAGCTATGCGGGTCCTTTAAAGCAGGTTTATAAGTAACTAGCTTGGTAGCTCACGCCGATGACTTGGTGATGCACAGATGAGTGAGTAAAAGTAGATGGCTTTGTCGAAATTATCTAAAGTGGGCTATGAAAATCGGACATTTAAAGATGAATGGTCAGAAGCTTACGCTTTTATTTTACCTCCATTGGGTGTACGGCCAGTCTGCCTTTTATATTCTGAATTAGTTGCACTTATAAAGAGTGGAAATCTGAAGAGACATGCAACGAAACATAAGAACTTCCACCAAAGCTATCCACCTGGGTCTGACGGTAAGACAAGAAGACTGAATGAACTGAGAAGATAGTTGAGAGAGCTACATGGCTGATAACTCAGTCTCTTATGGCTCAACAGCAAGCATACGAGTGTTCATGGCGAGCACAGTGAATTTTAGGAAAACATAAAAAGCCTTTCACTGATTCGGAAATTATCAAAGAGAGCCTGGAAACTGTGCCAGAAACATTTCTGGATGGTAAAGAAGGACAACAACTCAAGGAAAATGTTAAGCAAATTCCCATGTCACCCACAAGAAAAAAAGGAGAGCAGAACTGTTATCCCAAGATGTACAGAGCCAGCTTGACTGTGCAATTCAAAGTGCTTAGCGTTAGCAGCAGATGAATCAACAGATGTGAATGACAATGCCCAGCTTTTGGTATATGTCACATTCTACCACGAAGAGAGTAAAGCTTTTGTGGAGGATGTTTTAGGACTTCAAATGACTAAAAACCCACCAGAGGACATTACATTTATTTCACAGTTAAAGAAATGTCAACTGAAAGAGGGATCAATCTGAAAAATGTTTCTATTACTACCGATGGGGCACTTTCAATGATAGAATGAGAAAAAGGATCAGTTACTCGACTACAACAGGACAAACCAGACCTGTTATCATTATCACTGTATTATCCACGTCTGTTATATGTTCCTCACTCTCAGAGGAATGTGAAGAGGTAATGAATACAGTCACTAAACTTAACTTTCTCCGTGCTTCTTCTTCTCATCAGCATCGCCTGCTCTGTGAATTTTTAACAGAGGTGAATGCAGAGGCCAATGACTTACTCTAGCCCTGCAATGTAGATGGTTAAGCAAAGGCTGAGTGCTGGCATGCTTGTGGGGGCTACGACTCATAATAAAACAGATTTTGTCACAACACCTAAGTCACAAGGCTTAGGTGTTCTTGTAGCCATCATGCATAGCCATCATGCATAGCTGATAACAATGGTACTTTTCTCTCTGCAGATATGATCACATCCTTGTTCATAAACATTCTTAGTCGCATAAATAAGCTTAATTATGGTTACAAACCTTGTTCCCCTTATCAACTGAAGCTAGAAATGAATTATTCTTCAAACCTTCCGTATTTTCTTCTCTGTTTACCGTTAGTTTACTTTTATGAAGCCAACTTTTTCTCAACAGATTTACGTGTTTAATTCAACTCACGTCACCTTACTTCCTGTTACTGGAAACCTTCAAAATAAAAGCTCATAAACATTTTCCATACTAAACAGAGAAATAGTTAACCTTTACACTCCCACCAAATTATTTGTAAGTGAACATACAGAACAAATAATTTTGTACCCACAATAACAATAGTCCTATAAACATGTCACATCAACCTTTAAACAGTTGAACATTTTTAAAGCACTGTGAATTCACATATCACAATCTTCTAACAATAAAACCAACTTATGAACTGGGCGCTCCACTACACGGAGTTTGCTTGTACGTTGGCCCTTTTTGTTGAGGTTTTTATCTGCAAAGGCTATTTTGACCCTTCTAACAACTCCATCTGTGTCCTGTACAATGTCCTGGATTCGTCCAAGTTTCCATTGAGAACGTGGTAGCATTTCCTCCTTATCCATCACAATGTCTCCAATTCGCATGTTTCTTCTGGGTGTGTGCCATTTCTGTCTCGTTAAGATGTTCTGAAGATATTCTTTTCTCCATCTGCTCCAGAACTGTTCCAGAAGGTACTGAATTTGACGCCATCTTTTTCGGGCATACAAGTCCTCTTTTATGAATATTCCAGGTGGAGGCAGAGCAGTTGAAGTTTTCGTTGTGATGAGATGATTTGGAGTTAGTGGCTCCAAACTCTTTGGATCACTGAGATTGTCTGTAGTTAAAGGGCGACTGTTCACTATGGCAGCTGCTTCATATAGAAAGGTTCGCAGAGAGTCAGTGAGTCGACCTGGTGTGAGAGCCAATGTTGCATTTAAAACACTTCTCACAGTCCTTATTTGTTGTTCCCATACTCCACCGGCGTGACTCGCGAGAGGTGTGTTTAGAACAAAATCACATTGTTTCTCTGCTAAGAAGGCTGATAGTTTGTCAGTGTCCATTTCACTTTGTGCTGCATTCAGTTCATTTTTGGCACCAACAAAGTTAGTACCATGATCACATTTGATTTGTCTGACAGAGCCTCTTAAAGCAATAAAGCATCTGAGTCCATTTATAAAAGTGTCCGTAGATAGGTCCTCTAACATTTCAATATGCACTGCACGTGAATAGAAGCAGGTAAAAAGGAGTCCATACCTTTTGTTTTCTTTACGTGCTTTTTTGGTCACAAATGGTCCAAAAACATCCATACCACAGTATGTGAAGGGTGGGGAATGTTCAGTTCTCTCTGTGGGTAGGTCTCTCATTTTTTGTCCTTCCACAGGCCTCCTCTGTTTACGACAAAACCCACACTGACGGATATAGGAGCTAACTCTTTGACCTAACTTTGGGAACCAATAACCGCTGGCTCGTATCTCGTTCATGGTGAAGCCCTTTCCTTGATGATTAACTCTTTCATGACATTGCGCAATTATCAATTTTGCAATATGATGTTCTCCAGGGATGAGTGTTGGATGTTTGACCATATTGGGAAGAGATGAAAGCTGAAGCCTTCCTCCAATCTTGAGAATGTTGTCCTTGTCCAAGAAAACATCCAAGTTGTTAATTTTGTTGTTCTTTGGGAGTTGCTTTGCTTTCTTTAGTATGTTTATTTCATTTTGATATATTTGACTTTGTAGATCCTTGATAATCACAGTTTCATCCTTTTGTCTTTCAGCTACAGTAGTGACTGTCGTTGATTTGTCTTTGAGCAGATATCTTCTGAGACGTGCTACTGCACTTACTGCACGAGACCAAGATGAGAACTTTAAGAGGCGGTCACTGAGACTTGTATGTTTAACAGCTTGAGTATTTAAAGTCTGCACCTTTCTCACCTCTGGGTCTCCTATCAATAACTCAGTAGTCTTTCTTGTTGGAAGCTGTATTTCCCATTTCCACAGGAACTGAGGGCCGGTTAGCCAGTTGGATGAAAGCAGCTCTTCGACTGATGTGCCCCTGGAAGCCATGTTTGCCGGGTTTTCATCCGAGGACACATGGAACCATTGTTTTGGTGAAGTGTGACTGCGTATTTTTTGCACTCTATTAGCAACAAATGTGTGGAACCGCCTTGCCTCATTGTTTATGTAACCTAAAGTTACCTTGGAATCCGTCCAAAAGAACTCTTCCACATCATCATACAGCAGCTCCTCCTTTAGCATGTTGCTCACAGTGACTGATACTGTGGCTGCGGTGAGTTCTAATCTGGGGATGGTGGTGACCTTTGTGGGAGAGACACGCGCTTTGCCCATAATGAAGGTGCAATGGACTTCTTTGTTTTTGTTTGTGAGTCTGAGAAAGGAACATTGTCCATATCCTGCCATGCTTGCATCTGAAAAGTGATGCAATTCTCTTTTCACCACTTCTCCAAAATCTGCAGGAACATAGCATCTGTTTATCTGCACGTTTTTCAAGTTTTGTAAGTCTCCTTTCCAACACTCCCACCGTGGCCTGAGGTGTTCAGGTATTGGGTCATCCCAGTCTGTTCCCTGACGGCACATTTCTTGAAGGAGTCCTTTGCCGTAGAGCACATAAGGAGCTATAAATCCAAGGGGGTCATATATTGCTGCAACTGTGGACAGGATTCCCCGCCTGGTTGGGGGTTGGTCCTTCAGCATTACGTTAAATGTAAAACAGTCTTTCTCTACATTCCAATAAATACCCAGTGCTCTTTCTGTTTGTGCCTCATTAAATGTTAAGTCCTTTGTTTATTTATCTGTTGCGAGCTCTGACTTTGGAATGCTGTTTAAAACATCAGTGCTGTTAGATACAAACTTGTGCAACCTTAGTCCACCCTGTGCACATAGCTCGCGTGCTTCTTTTGCTAGTTGAATAGCATCTTTGATTGTTTTGACGCTGGTGACTCCGTCATCTACGTAGAAGTCTCTGGTTATGAACCGAGAGCCGACAGGATATACAAGGCTGTTTTCTTTAGCTAGATGCTTGACTCCATAGTTCGCACATCCGGGTGATGAAGCAGCGCCAAAAAGGTGCACTGTCATCCTGTACACTTGTGGTTGACAATTCATATCTCCATCCTTCCACCATAAGAAGCGCAAGTAGTTGCGATCATCTTCTTTGACCTTAAACTGGTGGAACATTTTCTCAATGTCGCACATCAGAGCTACTTTATGCTGTCTGAAGCGCACAAGAACCCCAGTTAGATTGTTAATCATGTCAGGCCCATTTAATAAATCTTCGTTAAGACAGGTACCTTTGTATTTTGCGGAGCAGTCAAAAACTACGCGTAACCTGTCAGGTTTCTTTGGATGATAGACACCATGGTGTGGTATATACCATGTCTCACCAGGTGGTCCGGTGTCATCAGTCTCTTCTGCATCACCTCTTTTAATGATGTCGCTCATGAATTTCATGTAATCCTCCTTGTATTTTTCATCTTTCATGAGTTTGCATTTCAGCTGATTTAGTCTTTTTTCAACAAGTTGTCTGTTACTTAGCATTTGTGGCCTTATCCTAAAAGGCAATGGCATTTCAAAATGTCCCTTACCAGTTTTAACTATGCCTTGCTCTAGTTTTTGAAGGAATAATAAATCCTCTTGCGACACAGTTCTTTCATTCCTCTCTATCTCCTTAAAATCTTTTTCCAAAGCACGTATTGCATCTGCAGGAGTGGAGGGAGGGATCTCTTTAACTGTGACTCGGTGACAAAGACTAGTTGCCATGTCTGATTCCTCATAAAGGTGCTGAGTTGCCAACTATGCTCCATCCTAAATCAGTGCGTATAGCATAAGGCTCATTATCTTTACCTAAGATTACTTGTTTAGGTGCTAGAGCTCTAGGACAAGTATAACCTATGAGGAGACTTACTTCACAACTGAGGAGTGGAGGGATTTCATCTGCAATAGGCAGCAAGTGACTCCACTGTTTGGCTGTTTCACATGTAGATATGTGTTCTCTATTAGAGGGGATGCAGTCTTTTGAATATGCTGTCGGGAGCTTTATGACTGTGGCTGAGTTATAACCTCTGACTAAAAGATCAGACATCCTTCCACTGCTTACAACTGCATTTTTACCCATCATAGTAGTCAGTTTTAACTTTACTGGGCAAACATCTGCCTGCAGGTCATGTGCTACATCCTGATTAATGAAGACAGCATCGCTTTGAGTGTCTAATAATGCGTAAACCAGTTTTTCTTTGAGTGGGTTGTTGGCAGTTGACAGCCACACTGGAACAATCATCGAGGTGCTGATTGTCTGTTCAGATCTGGCAACATTGAGTGACATGGCTGTACCTGCTGCAGGTGAGTTACCTGGAGTTCCATTACTCACATGTGTTTCTCTTTGCAGACCGTTCTTGTAGTTATCATCATGAAGACAGGTAGGATGTCTCTTTGAGCAGGTTTCACAACTGAAGCGGCGTTTACAGGTTTTGGCATTGTGACCTGAATTCAGGCAACCATAACAAAGTTTATTCTCCTTCAATACTTTTTTTTGTCATCTAGAGACAATTTCAGGAAGTCCTGACACTTGTGAAGCTGATGTGCATCGTGACACATTGGGCATGGAAAATATGTTGATGTTTTTGTTGTTGACCGTGTGTTGCTTTGTTCAGTTGATTTTGTGTTGAATACACTTGCTTTGTTTCCTTTGAGTTCTCTTGTGTTTCTTTTTTCACTGTTTGCTTCAATGCGGCGAAGAGCATGAATGGAGGTGACTGGGTTACATGCAAAAGAGGCAAAATCACTAAAACTTGGAAACTCACCACCTTCCATTAGAGTCTTTGTTACCTGTCTGTTCCATCTTGCATTTATCCAGTCCGGTAGTTTGTGCAACAGCTTTTGATTTTCTTCACAGTCATTAAGTATTTGTAAACCCTTTACATGAGGCATAGCGAGCATGCATGCATTTATGAAGTCTGCAAACATTCTTAATCCATCAGCATCTCTAGACTGCACCTTCGGCCAGTTTGACAGCCTTTCTCTGAAGCACTTCTGTATCATAAAGGGCTGGCCATATCTTTGGTTTAACTTGTCCCAAGCATCCTTATATGCCTCCTCATCATTCCTGAAGAAGGTGCCTTCGAGACATTTGCGGGCTGATCCAGTAACATACCTTTTTAAATAGTACAGTTTATCTGCTGCTGAGATGCCCTTTTGTTCAATCAGTGAGATAAATGTGGATTTCCATTCAATAAAGTTTATTGGGTCGCCACTAAAAATTGTTGGTTCAGGCGTGGGGAGTCTGTTCATTTTTATGCTGTTTTGAACTGCTTGTGCCAACTCAGTAACACTATGGGGAGTTCTTTGGGCAGGAACAGAAGATAAATCTGGTGCAGGCTGTTTAGGTGTGATGTTTGGGCTCACCTGTTCATCCTTAATTGACTGCACATCACCCACCTTTGATAAATGCCTGTCATATGCTTCCAACCTGGCTCGAGCAGCTTTCACGTTCTTTTGTGCTTTCAAACGTTCCAACTCTGCATTTTGAGCTGCCACTTGTTTCTTGTGCTCTTCTTCTAAAATCTTTATTCTTTCTTGTTGTTTTTGTTCCTCCAGCACGACCTCATATTCAGCTTCTTTTGCTGCTAGTTCCGCTGCTGCGTCAGCTCGTTTTGCTGTAAAGTCTGAGGCTGAAGATCGCTGGCTGCGATTTGATGCTGCAGTTGATCCGTATATAGAAACGGCGTAGTCATGCTCTAAAAGTTCCTTTAAACGAGTTCTTTCATGCTCTGCATCAAAATCTCCATCAACACCACTTATTCTTTCTAGAATTATTCGTATGTCAAGAGTTACTGCTTCGCAGGCATCGATTCTTCTCCTCATGTCTGAAGATGGTGCCATTTGGGTTCTAATTTCTGAATAGAGCTTTAATATATCATCTCTCCTTTGTTCTAACATGTCTGCAAGCTCAGACATTTCCTTTCCTGTGATGTCTGTCTTTAATCTCTCTCTTGTTTCATGTGCCAGCGCCTTCCATTGATCATAAAGAGTTGTTAGTCTTTTTTCCCTTTTACTAATCTCTTCCTTTTGATACATTATCATCCTTTCCGTTTGAACTTTAACCCTTTCAGAGCGTCTTGGCAGATCTGACATGCCTTTGGCTTTATCTTGGAGCTCAATCAACATTTGTTCTTTGCATTTGACTGTATATTTAATGTCCTGTCTGTCTTCACTTTCATCTTGAAGTGAGTCCTTTAAATCTTCAATTTCTTGTTGCAGAGTTGCAATCTGTTCATTTATGGCCGTTTCACTTACTGTTGCAGCCTGCAAGTCTTCCATTTCACCTTTTTCTTGAGCAGTTTTAATTTCTGACCTACTTCTGCCCTCTGCTGGACGTCGCGGGTATTACCGTAGGACCTTGAGACCACGTTGTGCAGCGTGAGGCGGTGGTCAAGCTCTTACTGTAGCATTCAGTCAATATTGAGAAGGCCAGAACTGGTGGTTAAATGACGATTTATTAAGCTGTCCGTGTCATCAACCAACGTAAGAGCTAGGCAAGAATGAAATAACCAAAGTTACAATCGTTTTCATCATTAGCCATCATGCATAGCTGATAACATTGGCACTTTTCTCTCTACAGATATGATCACATCCTTGTTCATAAACATTCTTAGTCGCATAAATAAGCTTAATTATAGTTACAAACCTTGTTCCCCTTATCAACTGAAGCTAGAAATGAATTATTCTTCAAACCTTCCGTATTTTCTTCTCCGTTTACCGTTAGTTTACTTTTATGACGCCAACTTTTTCTCAACAGATTTACGTGTTTAATTCAACTCACGTCACCTTACTTCCTGTTACTGGAAACCTTCAAAATAAAAGCTCATAAACATTTTCCGTACTAAACAAAGAAATAGTTAACCTTTACAGAACAGCTTTGCAGTACGGATATTGAACTGTTAGCGGTTAGTATGAGGCTGTACTACCTGCCGCGGGAATTCTCGCATGTTATTGCGATAATATGCTACGTCCCTCCCTCATCAAGAGCTGATACAGCGTGTAATGTTTTACACTCTGTGACAAGCAGACTGCAGACACAGCATCCACAGGCCCTTTTCCTGATCTCTGGGGACTTTAACCATGCCTCCCCTTCATCAACACTGCCTACATTCACCCAGTATGTCACATGCCATACCAGGAATAATAAGACACTGGACTTGCTTTTTGTCAGCACCAAGAATGCATACCAACCATCATTCCTATCCCCCCTGGGCAGATCTACAAACCTCTGGTTCACAGACAACCGGTAATCAAACACTCGGTAAAGATCTGGTCTGCTGAAGCTGAGGAGGCTCTAAAAGATTGTTTTGACAGAACTGTGTGGGATGTGTTTAGTGATGACTGTGGGGAAGACATCAATCAGCTAACGGAGAGCATCACAGACTACATCAACTTCTCTGTGGAGACCTCTGTCCCCAGCAGGACTGTACGATGCTTCTCCAATAATAAGCCGTGAATTACTCCCGACATTAAGGCACTACTAAAACAGAAGAGTGCCTTTAAGTCAGGGAACAAAGATGAACTGAGAGTTGTGCAGAGGAAGCTGAAGAGAAAGATCAGAGAGGGCAAGGCTCAGTACAAGAATAAGATGGAGGACCAGCTGCAGAACAGCAACATCAGTGGGGTCTGGAGAGGACTGAAATCCATCTCTGGGTATAAGGAGACCAACTCACAGCTTGTAGGGAACAAGAAGTGGGCAGATGACCTGAACAACTTCTTCGACATGTTTAATAAGGCATCTGCCCTCCCCCCTAACCAGCCGTCTCCTTCACAACCCCCATCATTCCCACCACATGAGCCCTGTCTGCCTCCTACCTCAGCTGCTTTAGCCACAGCAGTCTGCTCACAGCCAAGACACCTAACATCTCCAGTCCTTCAAAGTAGACCCCTCAACTACCTCCCCACATACACCACCACTCCCTACAGCCCTCGGCCATCCAGCTCCAGAGTCAGCTTGTCCTTCACAACATGGCAGATAAGAAGTGAGCTCAGTCGACTGAAGATGAGGAAGGCAGTGGGTCCAGATGGCATCAGCTCAAGGATCCTGAGATGCTGTGCAGACCAGCTCAGTGTGATTGTTCAGCACCTCTTCAATTTGAGCCCGAGACTTGAGAAAGTACCGCTGCTTTGGAAAACATCATGTGTGGTACTACCCGCCCGAAGAATCTCAACAGCTACAAGCCTGTAGCGTTAACTTCTCATCTGATGAAGACCCTGGAGCGGCTGGTTCTGTCCCACCTCCGCTCTGTGGTGAGCTCATCGTTAGACCCGCTAGACTTTGCCTACCGGCCCGGCATCGGGGTGGATGAGGCCGTCGTTTTCCTCATGCAGAAAGCTGTTTCCCACCTTGACACTAAGGGCAGCACTGTGAGGATCATGTTTTATGATTTCTCCAGTGCATTTAACACCATCCAGCCTGCACTTCTAGGGGACAAGCTGCAGGACTCTGGAGTGGACCATCACCTGACATCATGGATCCTGGACTTCCTCACTAACCGTCCACAGTTTGTGAGGCTACGGGACTGTGTATCAGACTGGATCACCTGCAGCACAGGGGCCCTCAGGGTACTGTTTTGGCCCTCTTCCTTTTGACGCTGTATACCTCTGACTTCACCCACCACACTCCATCCTGCCATCTCCAGAAGTTCTCTGACGACTCTGCCATTGTTGGTCTCATCACAGATGGGGACGACAGTGAGTACAGAGACCTGAACGAGAACTTTGTGGACTAGTGTCAACAAAACTGCCTCCACATCAATGCGGGGAAAACCAAAGACCTGGTGGTGGACTTCCGCAGGCAGAATTGTCCTCCCCCCACTTCAGTGACCATCCAGGGAATAGCTATAGAAAAAGTGGACTGTTATAAATATCTGGCTGAAGAAGATACTACTACTAATAATAATAATAATAATGTTGGCCTAAAAATAATAGCCTAGGGCGGACTATCTATCTATCTATCAATGCAAGGTGATGTGGAGTGGTGGTGGTGGTGGGGGGGGGCTGGGGCCCCAACTGCAGTGTACCAGCTTTGGGGGGGCCCAGCTTGCAAAAGGTTGAGAACCCCTGCAATAGCAGACTGTTGCTGACATGAATATTGGGAACGTTTTTAGAAAAAAAGTACAGATTGACAGCAACAGCTGTGATGAAACGGATCATGATTCATGTTTGTGAATCTTATTTTGAAAGTGCTGGCTTGATAATGTCAGCTTGCTGTAAACCTTGTTACAGAAAATTTATTTTAACAAGATAATGTTAGATATGTGGTAACATGGGAAGAATATAAAAGTACTTAGATATTAATCATAAAAAATTTGTAAATATCAGAGAGTCAGATGTTCTCTGCATGACTGAGAAACAACTGAAAAAGAGTAAAGTAGTGTTACAGTTAGTAAATACAGATAGTTAAATATTAATAGTATAGGTAAAATATAAATATAACTTATATTGCGCTTTTTCATCAGTTTGGCCATTGGGGTCAAAAGATCCGCTCATAACCAATTTTTATCTGTCCGTTTTTTTAAACTAATAACATATATTAGAGTATTACTTTTTTTTCAGTTTAATACTCAATCCAAACGAGCGCTACAACCCACATCGAGCCATCACACATCAAGCAGATGAATAAATGTAACTTTTTTTCTCCACTATGACAAAAACCACAGATTGTTGCCCCAGTAACTACATATAAACAATGAAATTAAATGTGAAATTCTCACCAGCGTGTCCATAATCAAATAGTGGAATTACACAGAGGCTGGTGTCAGGTTTTGGATTTGTGCAGATGACTTCTCAGGCAGATGACTTCTCATGGGTGTTCTGATGGTCTTGAGGCTAAATCAGGGCTCCGCTGAAATTAAAATGATCAGAAGTCATAAAAACTCTCTGAACCAGCCATTCCCTGACCCGCAAGATTCAGTAGGAGAGGTATACACTACTGTTCAAAAGTTTGGGGTCACATTGAAATGTCCTTATTTTTGAAGGAAAAGCACTGTATTTTTCAATGAAGATAACTTTAAACTAGTCTTAACTTTAAAGAAATACACTCTATACATTGCTAATGTGGTAAATGACTATTCTAGCTGCAAATGTCTGGTTTTTGGTGCAATATCTACATAGGTGTATAGAGGCCCATTACCAGCAACTATCACTCCAGTGTTCTAATGGTACAATGTGTTTGCTCATTGGCTCAGAAGGCTAATTGATGATTAGAAAACCCTTGTGCAATCATGTTCACACATCTGAAAACAGTTTAGCTCGGTACAGAAGCTACAAAACTGACCTTCCTTTGAGCAGATTGAGTTTCTGGAGCATCACATTTGTGGGGTCAATTAAACGCTCAAAATGGCCAGAAAAAGAGAACTTTCATCTGAAACTCGACAGTCTATTCTTGTTCTTAGAAATGAAGGCTATTCCATGCGAGAAATTGCTAAGAAATTGAAGATTTCCTACAACGGTGTGTACTACTCCCTTCAGAGGACAGCACAAACAGGCTCTAACCAGAGTAGAAAAAGAAGTGGGAGACCGCGTTGCACAACTGAGCAAGAAGATAAGTACATTAGAATCTCTAGTTTGAGAAACAGACGCCTCACAGGTCCCCAACTGGCATCTTCATTAAATAGTACCCGCAAAACACCAGTGTCAACATCTACAGTGAAGAGGCGGCTGCGGGATTCTGGGCTTCAGGGCAGAGTGGCAAAGAAAAAGCCATATCTGAGACTGGCCAATAAAAGAAAAAGATTAAAATGGGCAAAAGAACACAGACATTGGACAGAGGAAGACTGGAAAAAAGTGTTGTGGACGGATGAATCCAAGTTTGAGGTGTTTGGATCACAAAGAAGAACGTTTGTGAGACGCAGAACAACTGAAAAGATGCTGGAAGAATGCCTGACGCCATCTGTTAAGCATGGTGGAGGTAATGTGATGGTCTGGGGTTGCTTTGGTGCTGGTAAGGTGGGAGATTTGTACAGGGTAAAAGGGATTCTGAATAAGGAAGGCTATCACTCCATTTTGCAACGCCATGCCATACCCAGTGGACAGCGCTTGATTGGAGCCAATTTCATCCTACAACAGGACAATGACCCAAAACACACCTCCAAATTGTGCAAGAACTATTTAGAGAAGAAGCAGGCAGCTGGTATTCTATCGGTAATGGAGTGGCCAGCGCAGTCACCAGATTTGAACCCCATTGAGCTGTTGTGGGAGCAGCTTGACCGTATGGTATGCAAGAAGTGCCCATCCAACCAATCCAAATTGTGGGAGCTGCTTCTAGAAGCGTGGGGTGCAATTTCTCCAGATTACCTCAACAAATTAACAGCTAGAATGCCAAAGGTCTGCAATGCTGTAATTGCTGCAAATGGAGGATTCTTTGACGAAAGCAAAGTTTGATGTAATAAAAATCTTGTTTCAAATACAAATCATTATTTCTAACCTTGTCAATGTCTTGACTCTATTTTCTATTCATTTCACAACGTATGGTGGTGAATAAGTGTGACTTTTCATGGAAAACACAAAATTGTTTGGGTGACCCCAAACTTTTGAACGGTAGTGTATATATATATATAGCCTTCATACAATTAATTAAAGCTATGAATGAGAGAATTGGAAATTAGTCATAAAACCTGTGCAGAAAGCAAAGGAACATGAGGTTAAATCAGGGTGAGAAAGAAGAACAGAGCAGAAAAAAATCCAAAGGCCAGGATAATATCTAGAGAATAAGATGAACTTGTTTTTTTATAAGAGAAAAAAAATTTAAAAAATAAAGTAAATTATTAAACCCAAAGAGAAATAAAATACTGCTGTAAATTATTATCCAAATGTCTTCAAAGAGACATTGTAGATAGTGATGGTAGGAAGGATCTCATGTAGCGGTCAGCGTTACAGCATATCTTAAGAAGCCTCTGACCAGACAGTCAGAGGTTTCTTAATCCAATCTCTAAGGAGTCAGGTTGTCTCAGGGAACAAAGTTTAAACCAGGAACTACCAGGGCTACAGGCACCTGCTCTACCACCCTAGCCACTGGCACACCCAGAGTTTGAGTAAAACAGTAAACGCCATACTGGTTTTCCAAAAGATATCCCACTTTGAAATATAACACCTTCCAAAAAGTTCCACTTTGTCTCATTAGTCTGCATTAGATTCGTTTAAAGTCCTGTGATCATCAAGATGTTTTATAGCAAATCTGAGATTAGGTTTTTTTTGGTCAGCATTGGTTTTGGTGTCTGAACTCCCCCATGGATGCCATTTTTGCCCATTCTCTCTTTCTTACTGTGGAATCATGATCTCTAACCTTAACTGATGCAAGGCCTGCAGTGCCTCAGATGTTGTTTCTGGTTCTTTTGTGCTCAGTATTACGGATTGCTGTGGTTGGAGTCTGGATGAACGGGGCACAACCTCAATTCAATGACTCGATGCAGTCTTCTGGGATTCCTTAAACAGAAAACTTTTAAACTGATTTAAATGTTTGGATGATTGTATTGAAATTACTTTTTTGTAAAGTGCCTTGAGATGACATCTGTTGTTAATCGGCGCTATATAAGTAAATTGAAATGAATCGAGAATTCTTCTGTGACCTGCTAGATGAGTCGTTCATGTGCTCATGGATTAATTTAGATAGGTCTAACCATGTATGGGAAGTTTTACCACCATTCCATATTATCTCCACTCATGAATAATGGCTCGCACTGTGGCTTGCTAGTATCCAAAGCCTTGGCAAGGGATTTGTAAATTTCTCCAGACCAGTAGGTGTCAATTACTTCTTATCTGTCCTTGAATCCCTTTAGATCGGGCATTGTGTGTTGCTTTTAGAACTCCTAAACCTATTTCATGTTGTCAAGCAGATTCTATTTAAGTTATTTCTACACATTAGGCAGTAATCAGGACTGGCTATGGCAAGTAAAATTTAACAAAAAAACATGGTTACCCGGTTAATTCATTACCCAAGTGGGGGCAAATACAGGAGCTTGTCAAACAGGGCAAAGTTGGCTCAGAAACCTTTTTCCCCTTAAAGGAGCATGGGTCAAGATGAAGAAAGAAACTCACGAGTGACGCGGCTGGTACTGCAAGTAATTGCAGTCACCAGCCAAGCTGGAACT
The DNA here is from genome assembly GCA_963556495.2 of Valencia hispanica. Lineage (NCBI taxonomy): Eukaryota > Metazoa > Chordata > Actinopteri > Cyprinodontiformes > Valenciidae > Valencia > Valencia hispanica. The sequence continues at coordinate 47,743,875 of OY747712.1, forward strand.
GGAGCGTGCACAAACTCTTCACAAAAATAAAAAATAAAAACTTCACAGTGACGTACTGCTAGATCACTGCGCATATACCAGTATTATGAAAACAAGCACCATGTCGAGCGACAAAGTCAGTAACAATGTTTACTTTCCCATCTTCTTCCTGTTTTAAAGCTGCCGAGAACGCGCAAGGAGTTTCGACGGACTTCACATTCATAGGACAGCACGGGAATTTCGGGCCCGAACTGCAGCGCATTTTGCAGCACACAGCCTGTTTAAGAAAATGGAACAATACGCGGGTGGGCTCATTCTCTTTGGTTTATAACGCTTCATCACCCAATTGTATTAATAAACTGGACATGCATGTTTATTTATTTATTTTAGAAATCCTGTCCCATGCTCCTTTAAAAAATAAATACATTCATTATGTAAAAATTGTTTGCTGGATCAGATACTTATCCTCAGCACTTTTTGATGCAGGATGATTTGTTTATATAATAACTGTAGTAATTAAAAAAATTAACTCATCTGTACCCGTGTCGTACCAGCAATCATAAGCCATTATCAAAGTGAAACATGACCTCTTGTTTGGATTTCATAGAGCTGGCTGAACTAGGACTGACCTAATGAACGCTTACTGGGTGCATGCACACAAACCCATCTCCACGGTGCAAAGCAAACAACAGATGAAAACCCTTTTGTGTAAAGTGACTGTTATCCAAGTCAACTCAAAGCTTGCAGATGGTCTTGGAGACAGTGTAGTGCACAAATTACAGATGTATACATTCACAGGTCCAGTTTGTGTGCCTTTATCGAGGCTCAAATCCCGGGGTTACAGAGCCTTTTTAGTATTTTCAGCTGATCTTCTCACTTAAACTCAGACTGTAACAACTGGGGTGTACTCAGTGTTGTTAGACTGATTTCCTCAGTGCTGCTGAGCGTTGTTATTTTCTCCTTTACAGATCTGTCACATCTCAGAAACTCCATCATAAAGACTTGATAGATCAATCACAGCACTGCTGTATGTTAAAGGAGTCATAACCTTTTACTAACGCGGTTACACACGCTCTATTATAGGCTTTCAGGGCATAAAGAAAAAAAAAATTGAGTAAAAAACAAAAAAGGAAAAAAAGGCGCTTTTCTGATATGTACGAGCCGGACTCCTAACCTGAGCTGAAAAGCAAATTTGGCAATCAACAACAGAGAAACTCACATGTGCTCCTTGTTTCTTCATTTTCCGCACTCCAAATCCAAATTCAGTAATGGTGGCACTCGACTGAATATGAGGTGGGCTTGCAGCAGCATTGGTCTGCAATATCCTTATAAGAAGGAAAAAGGAAAAAGAAAAAAGAAAAAAAACAAAAAGAAAAAAAGTACAGATTGACAGCAACAGCTGTGATGAAACGGATCATGATTCATGTTTGTGAATCTTATTTTGAAAGTGCTGGCTTGATAATGTCAGCTTGCTGTAAACCTTGTTACAGAAAATGTATTTTAACAAGATAATGTTAGAAATGTGGCAACATGGGAGAATATAAAAGTACTTGGATATTAATCATAAAATTTTTGTAAATGTCAGAGAGTCAGATGTTCTCTGAATGACTGAGAAACAACTGAAAAAGAGTAAAGTAGTGTTACAGTTAGTAAATACAGATAGTTAAATATTAATAGTATAGGTAAAATATAAATATAACTTATATTGCGCTTTTTCATCAGTTTGGCCATTGGGGTCAAAAGATCCGCTCATAACCAATTTTTATCTGTCTGTTTTTTTAAACTAATAACATATATTAGAGTATTACTTTTTTTTCAGTTTAATACTCAATCCAAACGAGCGCTACAACCCACATCGAGCCATCACACATCAAGCAGATGAATAAATGTAACTTTTTTTCTCCACTATGACAAAAACCACAGATTGTTGCCCCAGTAACTACATATAAACAATGAAATTAAATGTGAAATTCGCACCAGCGTGTCCGTAATCAAATAGTGGAATTACACAGAGGCTGGTGTCAGGTTTTGGATTTGTGCCTCAGGCAGATGACTTCTCATGGGTGTTCTGATGGTCTTGAGGCTAAATCAGGGCTCCGGTGAAATTAAAATGATCAGAAGTCGTAAAAACTCTCTGAACCAGCCATTCCCTGACCTGCAAGATTCAGTGGGAGAAAATACTAAAGCATATGAATTGTTTCTGCACCGGTGGTTGGCACTGCACCGAGCCCTTTGGAGCACATCGAGGATAAGCCTCACCGGTCACATTTGCGTCCCAAAGCCTCAATAACTCTTCAACCCGCTGTATGCTCCCAGGTAGCGTGATGCATTGAGTATAGTGCCCAGGTCTGAGATGATTCTCAGATGCTCTCATGGAAATCTTTTTTTTATTGATGTAGCCTAGTTACCTGTAGGTGTGTAAAGTTGAAAATATCTGCTGTCTGCATCAAGTGGTCAGGGGTGTGAATTGTAATCTGTCAATTTATGACGGATGGCCTTCAGATTTTTCCATAGGCCCGATTTTAAATGCTAGCATTTAAATGAAAAACTTATTTTATATATATATATATATAAGAGAAAGTATAGACCACTAGCTGTCAAAATGCAAATGAGACCACGCCCACTTCCGGTTACACCCACTTCCGGGTACACCCCTTCCGGTTACGCCCCTTCCGGTTACACCCACTTTTGCGGGCACCCTGACTGCCGTGACAAGCTCCGCCCTGTCACAACAAGCTCCGCCCCCTGACGACCACGCCCACCTGTCACAATAAGCTCCGCCCCCTGATGGCCCCGCCCATCTGTCAAAACGGGATACGCCCCCTGGTGGGCACGCCCACCTGTCAAGATAGGACACACCCACCTGTCAAAATGGGGTACGCCCCCTGGTGGCCACGCCCACCTGTCAAAATAGGACACGCCCACCTGTCGAAATAGGGTACGCCCCCTGATGGTCACGCCCACCTGTCAAAATATGGCACTAAATGGCTCCCTCTAGTGGTTCTACAATTAAACTAAATGCAAAAAATGAAAATACCTCCCCCTAGTGGCCCAATAAATACTATTACACCAAAACTTATAAATGCCTCCCTCTAGTGGTTCAAAATTAATATAACAGCCTATTGTATAATTGGCCCCCTCTAGTGGATCAAAGTAACATTACATGCAAATCTAAAAATACCTCCCCCTAGTGGCCCAATAAATAGTATTACACCCAAATGTGAAAATACCTCCCTCTAGTGGTTCAAAATTAATATAACAGCCTATTGTATAATTGGCCCCCTCTAGTGGATCAAAGTAACATTACACCCAAATGTGAAAATACCTCCCCCTAGTGGCTCAAAAATTAAATTACAGCCTATAGTATATATAGCGCCCCCAATGGTTTGAATCTAACTCCTCAGTGTCATCAGAACATGTCCGAACAAGTCCCTTTAATATTATACGGTCTGGGCTCTGTCTCAACATGACTCCTTGAGCATTCCATTTTATTTTAAACAGTTAAAAGGTGCTTTTTAGCTTCCTGACTTTAATTTAAAACCACATTAGCTCCAACACTCTAGAGACACCATTACATCTGATTCTAACAATTCAACCATGATAAATTAAACTTGTAAGAGCACTAAAAAGAGAATTTATTCACCCACAGCTATGTTGAAGCAGATGCTCATCCTTTTGTTGATTTTAAAAATGCACCATTACACAGTCTTTAAAAACAGATAAGGATTTTAAAAAACATCACTTTAAACCTGGGTGCTTTAAGCTGGAAATAAGAAATCTATCAAACTACTAAAGTTACTGATAAAAAACAGTCCACCAATCAGCGTTTGACACGCCCCTGCTCTGCTTTGTATTCGCTGTATTTATCACGCCCCTGTCTTCACCTACGTCCGCAAGTCGGGTAAACCGGTTTGGGCGGTGCTCACCGGGCGGCATTTACCTGTATAAAAGGCTGTCGGAAAACGGTTAATCTCTACAGCATGCTGGAAGGACCTCATTCAACAATCCGACCTTAAGGACACGGAGCGCGGTGCTGCGACGAACAAAGAAAACAGCGGTTTCACGAAGACTGTATCACCGGCTTCATTCGAGGGGAATCCCAGAAGCCCGCGTCATTGTCAGACCGCGTCAGAGCTGAGTCCAAGCATATAGCCTCTTCTGCCTCAACTCCAACCATGGACCTAAAAAGAGTTGAATTTAAAAATGAAGAACTTGATGAGGAAACGTCTGTTCTTTTATCTGAATTGTCAAATGGGATTCCATCCGTGACGACACGCTCAATGTGCGATAAATCAACCTCTACAACTCTGGACAAAAATCCGACATTGGCTTTTACAGAAGACTTTCCTCTTTTAAGCGAGACTCCGATTTCCTTCCTGGATCAAGAGAATCAAATGGAGGAAATTGAGAACTGGATACCTACCGCAGTCAACAGTGCTATTAAAACTGCTCTAAGCCATTTTATGGGTTATGCCTGCATATCTTTACTGCGGAAACAATGTAACTCTTGCAAAATGGGAGGCAGTCAGCAGGAGCACCAGTGTTTAGGTGTAGATGCTACAAAGCAAAATATGTTTTATTCCCAGCAAAATTTGTTACAAACAGGTCCTACCCTCTTTTAGTAGCTTACCCTGGTTGCTTTAAGCTGGAAATAAGAAATCTATCAAACTACTAAAGTTGTAGATAAAAAACAGTCCACCAATCGGCGCTCGACTTGCCCCTGCTCTGCTTTGTATTCGTTGTATTTATCACGCCCCTCATGCCGAACATGTCCAGACAAGTCTACAGGCCCCGCCCCGTACGCTAGGTTCCTATATAAACCTCCTGGTCTTCGGCATTACATCCAGGACTTCCAGGCCGCCGTAATCTTCGCTCCGAGACGATGGATATGGGAGGATTCGTCAAGCAGACCACTCTACCGTCATACTGGGGGATCGGCCAGCCGTATGAGCCGATGAGCACTCCGCCATCGCCTGTGGGGTTCGGCTACGCTAACCCGTATCATCCACCGTCAATTTCATCGCTCTCGCCATGCTACTCTCCACCATCCCCTGTGTTCTCTCTTTCGGAGATTCTGCCTGCAGATGCCCAGCCCGACGCTTGGGTCGAGGGATCATACAACCCTGAAGCTGGGGGAGCGGGTCACCCTTATTTCAACTATTATCGGCCGCCTACAACGAAACATCGCCGTGTAAGACCCCCTCTATCTACTTTAACCCCGGTGCCTATGCCCGATCTCGAGGGAGAGTGTGATGGACCTTCAGCGCCCAGCGATGGTGGGACCCCCGATGCGCCGGAATGCGCGACACCGGAACACGGGTGTGCGTCTCAGGATGAGGGGGGTGATTCTCCGACTCTGACTGAGGTTGACAAATGGGACCTGGTGGACGGTTTGATGTCATCCAGGTTCATCAAGGCTGTAAAGACTGCTGTTCTGCATCTATTTCACATGACCAGTGCTGCTTATCAGAAAGATAACTGTTATGGATGTCAAATTAGCCATCCCAGTCAGTTGCAGCATCAATGCCTAGAGCTAATGGATGAGGATTATTACCAACTCCACTTTCAATCAGTCATGCGACAACTTCTTACCCCGCGATTCATTCCAGCTATTCAAATTCTGCTGGTAAATCGGAGCATACATGATGATGATGATCTGAAGGTGAAAACAGTAGCTGAAACCGTTCTACATGAGCTGAGGAGTATGCAGGGGTTCTACAACGCGATTCAAGCTGTGTATGGTGATAGGGATGATGAAGCCATCCTGGAAGAACTCAGGACTGTCTCCCGATGCTATGGCTTTGAAATCTGATGTGTACTAATGTTGGTTATATCTCCTCTGATATAAATGCTCTAGTTTAATCCTGACGTGTTTTGTTTTTTATTCATTTGTTTTTATAATTGTGTAATGCTATGGTTTTAAACTTGTAATAAAAAAAACTTTGATCCAATCATATGGTTCATCTATCTGATTAATACAAGGGTTAAATTACACTAGCCGTTCTCCTGTACTATCATTCGATAGTAAAATGTCAGAACAGAGGGTGTTGACCAATGCATACTATGACCCCGCCCATCCGGGGAGCTATGGGGGTGTTGACAGATTGAGAAGGGGTTTAAAGGACAGAGAAGGACGTGTGATCGGTGTCGAAAAAGTAAAAGACTTTCTTTCAGGCGAGGACACCTACACGTTGCATAAACCTGCACGAGTAAAGTTTCCCCGGAATCGTGTTTTTGTAACCAAACCCTTGAAGCAATTCCAGGCCGACTTATGTGACATGCAAGCCTTGGCGACACATAACGACGGATTCAACTATTTACTAACAGTGATTGATGTCTTTTCAAAAAAGGCGTATGTGCGTGCTTTAAAGAGAAAGACGGGGTGTGAGGTCGTTAAGGGGTTTGAATCAGTTTTTCAAGAGAGTCAAATTCCACAAAAATTACAGACGGATGCTGGTAAAGAGTTTTATAATAAACAATTTAAGTTAATGATGAAGAAATATGGTATTACCCACTTTAGTACAGCCAGTGATCTAAAGGCATCTGTTGTTGAGCGCTTCAATCGCACTCTGAAGGGTAGAATGTGGAGATATTTCACCGCTAATAACACCTTCCGGTACATCGACGTCCTTCAAAAGCTAGTGGAGAGTTACAACCACAGCTTCCACTCAAGCATTAAGATGACACCTATGCAAGTGACGTCAGAGAATACTCCTCAAGTCATGAAAAACCTCTATTGCATCACCCCATCGATAGACTCTGGTAAAATAAAGACAAAGTTTAAGAAAGGGGATCTGGTCAGAATATCAAAGCTACGTGGGGTATTTGATAAGAAATATGAGAACAGCTTCACAGATGAAATATTTACGGTTGACCGTTGCATACTCCGCTACCCCCCAGTGTACGAGTTAGTTGATTATGATCAGGATCGAATACACGGATCGTTTTATGAGGCCGAATTGCAGAAAGTAAAAATTAATGGTGAGCGGGTGTATAACGTGGACAAGATTTTAAAGCGGCGGAGAGTCAACGGGGAGGACCAAGTCTTTGTGAGGTGGAGAAATTGGCCCGAAAAATTCAACAGTTGGGTCAGAGCCTCAGATGTTAAAAGTGTCAAATAATATCGCCCACAAAACCGTGTAACACATCGTCGATTCACTATAAAGCGTGGGTTCTACAGACTATGATTAATTAGTAAACCTTACCCTCCAAAGCCTTTAGATGACTTTTTTTGCTCCGTCAAATTCACAATGTCTGATGAGGGGTTCTATGTAACTCTACCTTCCAACGCCAGCGGAGAGGTATTTAAAGATAACACGAGCTCAAATTATACTACAGACCTTCCAAAGGCTATTGAGCTAAGTGGAGACTGGGTAGTGGGACTGTGTGAAATTGTCTACCCTCATACATGGTATAACCTGTCGGATCAGCATTCGTACATTGATTTAAAGAAGGTTGTTTATGAGGTGGGAGACAAATCTAAAGATGAGAGGAATACACCCCGTATAGAATACGCCAGGTCCAAGTTTTCCGGAGGGGGGTATTTTGAGAGACCTCAAGACCTCTCAGATGCTCTAGCCCCAGCCGTGAAGAAATATGACAGGAGCATCGATCTAACCTACAATAATGTCTCGAAAAAGTTTGACTTCAAGGGGGATGGAAGATACAAAATTCGAGCTAGCAACCCTCTCTCCATCATGCTCGGTTTGAACGCTGACGAATGGTGGACCATCTCCAACAGACCTGCGCCCCACCCAGCGGATCTCGGCACTGGTGTATATAACCTGTTTGTCTACACAGACATAATCCATTTCCAAACTGTTGGTGACAGTCACTCACCTCTGCTCGGTGTCGTAAACATAAATGGTAAATTCGGTGACGTGATTGGTGTGAGGTATAACACAGTGCATTACCTCCCCGTTTCAAAAAGCTATATTAAGACAATCTGCATACAGGTAAAAACAGATCGTAACGAGTGTGTGAACTTTGTATACGGGAAGACGATCGTGAAGCTGCACTTTAAACCGGTTTTGACACCTGCGGTAAAATGGCATACTTAACACACAGACCAGAACCAACGCGGTTTGTACAATATTATGTGAACCAGACGGGTGGAGAGCTACCCGGGTTTTCAGGACAGCCTGTCATGTATGGTCGTGGATTTGGATCTGTGTTTGCCCGCCTCTTCCGATTTATATCCCCATTTGTTAAGAAAGGAGTGTCTATTGCTAAACCGCACCTTAAAGCTGCGGCATCGAATATAGCTTCGGACGTCTTTGGGAGGGCGGTCAATAAAATCAAGAGCAAGATCGGTCAGAATTCTGATGCTCAGGAAGGTTCAGGAATAATGATCTTATCAAGACGAGGTCGAAAGAGACCCCCTGGAGAGCGTGTTTGGATGACTAGAAAACAAGCCAAGACAAAGAAAAAGAAACCACTCAGGGTGAGCAGGCAGAGGGGAAGGAAGTCCGGCAGAGGCTCTGACATATTTTAACCGAATAGGAATATGGCTCTACTACATGTCAAATCGGGAGAGTGTACGCTCGGTGAGCTTGACTTATTTTCAGCGCCTATGACTCAACTATCGGTAGAGGATAAGCTGTACACTGAGATTTCACCCCTTTCAGCCATCACCGATGGAGGACCGATAGAATTTTTTATCCCTGGTGGGGGCGAGTTAAATGACATGTTGATCCATCTCAGAGTTAAAATTAGCAATGCTAACGGTTCGCCCATGGCTCGTGACGCTAAGGTCGGCTTAATTAACTACCCTCTGAACACAATTTTTTCCCAATGTGATGTAACCCTTGGAGACCGTTTAATATCGCAGTCCAGCGCTACGCATCCTTATAGAGCTATGATCGAAACATTGCTTAATTATTCAGATCAAACCCTTAAAAGCCAGTTCAGTGCAGGGCTTTTTTATAAAGATACAGCCGATGAAATGGATTCTACAGAGACTATTGATGGACCGAATGAAGGATTAAACCAACGTGCCTCCTTTACAGCCCAATCTCGAGAGGTGCACCTGCTAGGACCGCTTCATGCTGACATATTATTCTGTGAAAGACTACTTTTGAACTCTGTTGACATAAGAATTAAGCTAACATGAGCAAGCGATGCGTTCTGTCTTATGGGGGCTGCAGATTCTACTTTCAAACTATGGATTTTAGGTGCAGCTCTCTTTGTCAAAAAGGTGACTGTATCTCCCGCCGTACGGCTCGGTCATGAGACCGCTTTAATGAAAGGAAATGCTTTGTACCCGGTATCGCGTGTGAATGTAAAAACATACTCTATACCTGAACATTCAAGAATATGCACTCAGGAGAACCTGTTCTTGGGTATGACACCTAAATATGTGGTTATTTCGATGGTTAATCACCAGGCCTTCACAGGAGCGCGCAATTTGAATCCGTTTTCATTCAACCATTATAATATGGAGTATCTAGCTCTGTCCCGTGATGGTAGACAGATTCCTGCTAAGGCCTTCCAACCCAACTTCGATCAGGGTAATTCTGTACGAGAATATTACAACCTGTTTACATCCACAGGGAGGCATTTAAAGGATCTCCCCCTAAGCATAACTAGGGAGGACTTTAACACGGGTTACGCATTATTTGCTTTTAATCTCGACCCATGTGCTGAATCTGAAGCACTATCACCAGTACGCAGTGGTAACATTAGGCTAGAAATGAGATTCAGAACACCGTTACCGCACACAACAACGCTGATTGTATACGCGTGCTACGACTCCATCCTGGAAATAGACTCTAAAAGAAGAGTTTTGGTGGATTATTATTAACCACTTGGAAACATGAATAATCACGAACTCGATGCAATACTCAGTCATCTGCTTGGGAAGCTTTTCTGCGGTGTATGGGCCAGCGACCAACTGGAGCTGCTACCACTAACATTCCCCAGACCGGCTTATTTTATCGTCAATACACACCCTTCTAACATGCCTGGGGAACACTGGCTAGCCCTCACTCTGGAAGAGGGTGGTAAAGCAACGTTTTTTGACTCTTACGGGTACTCACCAGAATTTGTCTATTACCCTTCATCCATTTTGGATTTTTTGAAAGATCGTTCGTCTGTGATAATGTACCATAACCAACAATTTCAGAGCGTTCAATCTTCTGTTTGTGGGCATCACTGTATTTTTTATTTATGCCATAGAGCCTGTGGTCTCTCCATGCAACAAGTTTTATCAAAGTATTGTCAAATTCCTGAATCAAATGATGAGCTTGTATCTAACTTTGTCAAAAAGTATGTGAAATGTGCTATGAAGCGAAACACAACGTTTTTCACGCATAGAACCTGTTCTCTAGATGTGTTTAAAGATTGTTACGGGTTTTGATATGTATGAGAATATGCATCAAATGTATTAGACTTATGATGTTTAACATGGAATGAAATAAACCTGTACGCATGAAATTATGTGAACGCATATCGTTTATTATGAAAAGAAACAACGCTTATTCAGTAGTAATGCAGCTAGGGGGAGAATGTGAGCCAGCTGGGGGCTCGGGTTGCCTTACGAAGAGACTTTTTACTGAAATGATCTTCCGCTCTGGTCCAGAGGGGTGATAAGGTAACACTCTTACGCTTTCTGCGTGGTACCTGCGCATTCTGAGGCCAAACTGGTGACATCATGAACGACCTCCTTCTTTCCCGCCGTTTTGTAGCAGTTGGAGCCTTTAAAGACGGCCAAACTGGTGACATCAATACGCGCTTTTTATTTTTTGATTTCCTGCCTGCTCTCTCATCCACGACACTCTCAACGGCAGGTGTAGAAGAGGTCTCTAAGGAGTCTAGACCGTCTAAACCTCGGCTATACCCACTAACGATCTGGTTGTCCTTCGGGGGGTCATCATTCGCACGGTCTCTCTGCAGCGATAGGGTGACACGCGGCTCTTCGTTCTCTCCTTGCTTAAGGAGGGTTAGGTATTTCTGAAGTAATGCGTGGTAGCGTTTAATTTTCTCGTACGATGCACTGTTTGGGTCATCCAATATTGCCTGCATGTCCTCATCAGTGTCATCCTGAGCCTTCTGTCGTATGGTTCCGGAGTTATCCCGTTGCTTCAGACGATTTAATTGATGCGGTGAGACTAGAAACATTTTCTGTGATGCTCTCAGTGTCATAATACACTTCTACCGGCGGAATATTCCAGCCACCAATTCTCCGAGAAACGGTATTACAGCTGCAATCAGTGGGAGAATTCCTCCTGTCTGGGTTTTCAATGTCTGTCGTTTGCGCTTTAACCCCACCTTCTGATCAGCCAACAGCCTGAGGATTTTTTTCTGCTTCTTAAGTCTGTTGTATTGTGTTGTGGACAGCTTGATGTTCCCTTTCAGCACATTTAAAGCAATCTCGCACAAGGTTTGTAGAAAGTCGGGAGAACAATGAGTTAGGATATCTTTACGTTTCTGGGGTGTGGAATGAAAAAGAGCCCCTAGTAACGGTGCATTTCTTTTTATGCGTGCCGACATGTTGGTCACTTGTTCTTAGCTATGTAAACAGCCGGCCACTGTCCAGGAAGTAAACCTGTCCTGAGCCTGTATTGGTCTGGTGTGTCAGGGGTTAGGTCTACACATAAATAGCCGTGTGGTTGGCTCGTAGCATCTTCAAAACTCTCCATGAAAAAGGGTTTCTGTCCAGGGAAAATTTGACGTGCTAAATTTGCTACCTGCAATCTGTCACGTGGGTTTTTAAACAAGACCATATAATTACAATTAAGACTGATAGTTCGAGTATGTTTCCCCTTGAGAAACACATTCTGAGTCAACATCATAACGCTCATGTTTCTATGGTGTCGATATTGTGTAAATATTTTCACGACCTCTGGATGCTCAGCTGCTTGAAAGAGTACATCATCGAGAATCAATAGATGCGATTGATCTGGGGGGAATAAAACATCATCTTCAAAGGAATGAGGCAATCCTTAATCTTCATCAATTCCGTATACAATGGTTGGAATGAAGTGTAGATCCAAACAATATTTTCAGGTACAGAATCCATCACATGTAGACAATTAATCAAAACATTTTTTACAAAAAAAGACTTCCCACAGCCACTCGGGCCTACCACAAGACTTGAAAAAGGAGTTTTAAATCTTGGATCAAAGTTAATCGCTTCCAGTTCACCCTGATGCTGCATTTTCCCCCTCAAAAACCAAATGGTAGCGTCGTTCCGTCTGGGAACAACCTCCGCTTGTCATAGACCACCCTGAAAGTTTTGGTAAATGAGTGATTCCTCAGATGGAACCCGTTTTTATCACGTTTGATGGAATGCTGCGGTGCTTTGAGTACCTCGCCTCTCTCACCACCCAGGTAACCGTCAACAAGTCCTGTCATTGTATCAAAATTCACCCTTTCACAGCATTCTATGGTTCGCGATATCCCCTTTGCCCTCATCACGACCTTCCCCCTGTGCTTTGTCTGATACGAGTAACTCTTTGGCCCTGCGGCAACAAACTCCTGAATGGTGTCCCCTGGTGGGAGCTCGTTTGTCAAGTCACCTAAATAGCTACCTGTCGGCAGAGAGCTCTCGCCTTCACGCACAACATAGATCACACTGTCTGTGTCAAGGTAGAGTACCCGTTCTTGGAGTTGGTGTAGGTATCTGAATAACTCTAGTCGTGCGTAAGCTGTTGTAAATGCGGCAACGAAGACATTGGTGGTTTTGTTAGGGGGCGTTACACAGTTTTTGTTGTACTTCCATTGAATCATGACCATCTTGGGGTTCAGAAAGCTGAAGTATGTCACAACGAACTTCCCTGAAAACAGGAACTCAAAAAACTTGTCAGGGTGTTTAATGATTGAGGTTTGGGTTTGGTCATTTTTTTGAGCAAACTTCCCCCAAAGCGAATTCAAACACAGTTTGGCTACTTGACGTTTTGCCGGGTTTACTTTAATTTTTTCAGGGTCTAACTCTACACCCTGATTCATCATGAAATCCTGGATGTATTTCTGTTTGTCCTCCTCGCTCTCTACACCCTCAGGATAACCTGAAGCTTCCTGCTTGGTCTTCAAAAAGGAGTTGACATACTTTGCAAAGATCTGATCACTATGCTGCTCAAAGTGCCACACCTCAACGATCTGATCGATTCTGTAGCCGTGTGAAAGGGCTTCTTTAACCTCTTCAGACACCCATACACCTGTTAAGGCTCTCTCAGTGTCAGTGTGGGTGCAACTATGTGTCTGATTGTTCTCCAATGCACATGTGCGACAGAGGGTGAATACAAGCTTTCCATGATCTGTTCTGAATGGTAGAATGGGGAAATAAAGACCACGAGGTGGTGAAATGACTGCTTTGATAAATCCATAATAATTTCTAGGATCATCAAAGTTTTCCCTGATTATGATCGGGTGCCCTACAGGAAAGCTTTTTGTCTTCTGAACAAATGGGTAAAGACTACACACGTCCTGGTAAAGAACCTGCTCACCGGGGGCTGCAGAGTACCTCAACCTGACTGCACATGTACGCCCTCCAAAAAGCGCTTCACGGGGGGTAAGTGGTGCAGGAGCCTGGTAGGTCATCATGAACTGCTTCACATCAGCGTTACTCTTCTTCATTTCTTCCCACACATGTTCCCACATCACCTCGAGCTCTATACCGTACACAGTCCTCAGCACATGCTCCCTCTCCATGGTGGCAGCGTAGAGCTGCCCATAAGGCACACCGGTCAATGGACTCTCAGCTGTTGGATAGCGACAGGTGCTGCAGCCATGATGCTCACACCCATGGAACTCAAACCCTATTTTACGCTCCCCTACCTCCAGGTAACCGTCTAAAAAATATGATCCAATCTTTTTCTCACCACCTCTTAGAGCATGCTGTATTCCAACCCTCCATGTATGTGAAACATATTCCAACCATTCAACGGAAGCTGTGGAAAACTTTTTAAACTGTTCGCTGTAGTCTGTAGGTGAAGGCATAGCGAGAGTGTCTGCCTTCAAATGATTGCTTTGAAACACTTTCATACAAGCACTTGCGATGGTGATCCTGTTAAAAGGGTCAATCTGACTGTCGTTAAAAAACTCCTGACGAAACCTTGTACATCCTTGTAGGAGTATCTCCACATCATTCTTACAGTAAAAGAGAGCCTCCTTTTTAAAGTCAAACACGCCCTTGCTAACCTCAGCGTACCATGTATAGAATTCCTCCTGCTCAGCACGATTCATTCGCTCAACACCGTAAAATGATGGCAGCGGGTAAGAACCTACATAGCTCAGATTATCAGAGGATGAGAAACGGTGTGGGAAATAGCCCTTGCTATGGTCAGGAAAACCGAGGGCTTCAGGCATTTTACTAAGCTTCATGGCAAGGAAAGATAGGCTGTCAATGAACCTCAAACCGTAATCAGGATCAGTGATGCTCAGAATTTTACACCCTTGCATAATGATGTCAGGATTTAAACCCATCTCCGTCATTGCATTCAGAACAAGGTAGGAATCAAAAGCTCTAGCATTATGGGCTACACATGTGTAATTCCGACGGCCCGGCCTCCTGATTTCACGAATAAACTCCCGAATACAATCACTACCGTAGGCTGACCACTCCTCGCCAGATGTGGACTTTGAACAGATCAGAAATGGAACATGCTCACCCTGCGCACCAGGGAAAGTTTCAATATCGTAAAAAATCACCTTGTCACTTATTTCGCTATCGACAGAGCATGTTTGGATATAACATTTATGGTCCGATGCTGGCTGGTCCTTGTCAAGCTTACCCCCACAAATCCTACACTTCTTCCCTTGACACACATGCTTCTTGCCTGTTGTGAGACTTATATATACTAGACTTAGACTAGACTAGACTTAGACTAGACTAGACTTATAGTTTAACCCACAGTTGGGACATTTCTTCACCTGATCACAATGACTGACCATCACACGCGCCCTGGGTTTTAGCTCAGGTACTTTATGTCTATCGTAACACGTCTGGTTCTTGCAATATCTGTTACAGTCATGACAAAGAATCGGATTTGTAACCCCCTGAGCACACGCTGCATCATTGCAGACAGCGCACGAACCTTTGCATACATGATTGTATTTATGCCCTATAGGATCGAAACAGTAGTGACAAATATCCCGAGCCCCTATAAAACCCTTCAAGTTTTTGATCCCGTAGTAATGGTCTCGGAAGTGCAATAGAAAAACAGTCCTGCTTCGGTCCTCAAAGTCGGTCTGAATCTTCCCTAGAGCTCTCTCTCCCTCACTTCTGATAAAAACAACTATTTTTCTGTTCAACAACTTCTCAAATTTGTGGATATCGCCTGATCTGACGGGGGTGTGTTCTGAAAGGCCTGCACGCTGTTGCAACTCTCTACCGAGCTGTATAGCCGCATCGGAGCCGAGGCTAGGGTCTGCAACACAGGCTAAGCTAATAGCAAAACACAGTTTATCATCTCGATCATTGTTCACAATGTATAGGTGGCGTCTCTTCTTGTGTATAAGCTCGCAATCGAGAGACATTTCAGCTTTTCGTCTAGCTCCCCCGCTAAGATCACGCACTGTTTGAATTACAAACTCCAAACGCTCTGTTGAGGCTATTTCAGCATTGGATTGCATCAGATCATCTAAAAACGTTTCGAACTGGTGCATGACGTTACTCCCCCCTTCATCGACAGAGAAAGTCACGCTGCGAGACACGCCGGGTCCATTAACCTCTATCTGCACAATATCGTTAGTGTTAACCAGCGGTGTCACCCGGTCTGATAAACCCCTGAGCATATTCATTATGTGATTATGAAATTCATACGGACACGGATGATCACCCTCAGGCCGGACAAAGTTGTGTCGGATCTCTATGTTATTGAATTCGTCACGTACATTGATCTGAAATTCTTCATCTTCCTGACTAGACGGTTGAGGACTATTTAGCTCCTGTGAGACATTCATAGTGACTGGTTGATGTTGCTATTTAAACATACGATCAGAAAAAAAAGGACATGAAAAAACATTCAGAGTCAGACAATACACAAGTTGGAGAAAGCTCCAGACAGTCTCACTGTTAATTGAAGTAGCAAGGCTGGCGTTGGGCAGATCCGCTGAGGTCCAATTGCAAACAGCTCCGCGCTTCGATCACGATCTATGATAAAGCGCAGGTAAAAGTCAGGAATATAATAAAATAAATAAAAATACGGTAATACCAGTGTCTAAACAGTCAACATAATTTTAAAAACAGTAAACTCACCTCAGAGCGGAGTTTCGCTTTGTAACAACCCCAGTGCCTTTTTCCCGCTCCAGCCCGAAACCAGAGTCAGACAATACACAAGTTGGAGAAAGCTCCAGACAGTCTCACTGTTAATTGAAGTAGCGAAGCGGGCGTTGGGCAGATCCGCTGAGATCCAATTGAAAACAGCTCCGCGCTTCGATCACGATCTATGATAAAACGCAGGTAAAAGTCAGGAATATAATAAAATAAATAAAAATACGGTAATACCCGTATCTAAACAGTCAACATAATTAAAAAAAAAGTAAACTCACCTCAGAGTGGAGTTTCGCTTTGTAACAATCTCCACCGCCTTTTTCCCGCTCCAGCCCAAAACCAGCTCAGAGCAGTAACTGCAGTTGAGCGATACTTCTAGCTGTAACAGAGTATGTATGCTACGGTGAATCTATCGATAAGCCAGCAGCGAATCCATCTTGGTGCTATCAAACATCCGTAGACGACCGCACAATTGCGAGCTAAAAAAAACATTTACTCACCTCGCTCCAAACCGATAATACAGGTCGCCGATGTGAAGATTTCCTGTAGTCGATGTGAAGTTGATTTCCTCGCTGAACCCGTAACTCCAGCTCTTAGCAGGGGAAGCTCGGGAATCCCGCCTGGACTCAGCTCTGACGCGGTCTGACAATGACGCGGGCTTCTGGGATTCCCCTCGAATGAAGCCGGTGATACAGTCTTCGTGAAACCGCTGTTTTCTTTGTTCGTCGCAGCACCGCGCTCCGTGTCCTTAAGGTCGGATTGTTGAATGAGGTCCTTCCAGCATGCTGTAGAGATTAACCATTTTCCGACAGCCTTTTATACAGGTAAATCCCGCCCGGTGAGCACCGCCCAAACCGGTTTACCCGACTTGCGGACGTAGGTGAAGACAGGGGCGTGATAAATACAGCGAATACAAAGCAGAGCAGGGGCGTGTCAAACGCTGATTGGTGGACTGTTTTTTATCAGTAACTTTAGTAGTTTGATAGATTTCTTATTTCCAGCTTAAAGCACCCAGGTTTAAAGTGATGTTTTTTAAAATCCTTATCTGTTTTTAAAGACTGTGTAATGGTGCATTTTTAAAATCAACAAAAGGATGAGCATCTGCTTCAACATAGCTGTGGGTGAATAAATTCTCTTTTTAGTGCTCTTACAAGTTTAATTTATCATGGTTGAATTGTTAGAATCAGATGTAATGGTGTCTCTAGAGTGTTGGAGCTAATGTGGTTTTAAATTAAAGTCAGGAAGCTAAAAAGCACCTTTTAACTGTTTAAAATAAAATGGAATGCTCAAGGAGTCATGTTGAGACAGAGCCCAGACCGTATAATATTAAAGGGACTTGTTCGGACATGTTCTGATGACACTGAGGAGTTAGATTCAAACCATTGGGGGCGCTATATATACTATAGGCTGTAATTTAATTTTTGAGCCACTAGGGGGAGGTATTTTCACATTTGGGTGTAATGTTACTTTGATCCACTAGAGGGGGCCAATTATACAATAGGCTGTTATATTAATTTTGAACCACTAGAGGGAGGTATTTTCACATTTGGGTGTAATACTATTTATTGGGCCACTAGGGGGAGGTATTTTCATATTTGCATGTCATTTAATTTTAGAGCCACTAGGGGGAGGTATTTTTAGATTTGCATGTAATGTTACTTTGATCCACTAGAGGGGGCCAATTATACAATAGGCTGTTATATTAATTTTGAACCACTAGAGGGAGGCATTTATAAGTTTTGGTGTAATAGTATTTATTGGGCCACTAGGGGGAGGTATTTTCATTTTTTTGCATTTAGTTTAATTGTAGAACCACTAGAGGGAGCCATTTAGTGCCATATTTTGACAGGTGGGCGTGACCATCAGGGGGCGTACCCTATTTCGACAGGTGGGCGTGTCCTATTTTGACAGGTGGGCGTGGCCACCAGGGGGTGTACCCCATTTTGACAGGTGGGTGTGTCCTATCTTGACAGGTGGGCGTGCCCACCAGGGGGCGTATCCCGTTTTGACAGATGGACGGGGCCATCAAGGGGCGGAGCTTATTGTGACAGGTGGGCGGGGCCATCAGGGGGCGGAGCTTATTGTGACAGGGCGGAGCTTGTCACTGCAGTCAGGGTGCCCGCAAAAGTGGGTGTAAACGGAAGGGGCGTAACCGGAAGGGGTGTACCCGGAAGTGGGTGTAACCGGAAGGGGCGTAACCGGAAGGGGTGTATCCGGAGGGGCGTACCCGGAAGTGGGCGTACCCGGAAGTGGGCGTGGCCAGGGGGCGTGGCCGGAAGGGGCGTGGTCTCATTTGCGTTTTGACAGCTAGTGGTCTATACTTTCTCTTATATATATATATATATATATATATATATATATATATATATATATAGCCTTCATGCAATTAATTAAAGCTATGAATGAGAGAATTGGAAATTAGTCATAAAACCTGTGCAGAAAGCAAAGGAACATGAGGTTAAATCAGGGTGAGAAAGAAGAACAGAGCAGAAAAAAACCCAAAGGCCAGGATAATATCTAGAGAATAAGATGGACTTGTTTTTTTGCTCAATAAATTAACTACATAATCAAACTTAGTTGCCCTCTTGCTTTATATTATCTGCTCCTAATGGATGTAAGCTGTATTCTCTGGACCTGTGATCTGAGGTGACTACAGTCAGCAGTGAACCGTTTGTCATATTGTTGATTGATTGTGTTGTTTTGCATCATTAAAGCATAGTAAGTGCAATCCAGTGCTTTTCGTCGGCTTTAAGGTGATCAGAATTCAAAAGTTGAGATGCCGTATCAGTTAAAGCAACAATTTTTTGCAAACCAGTCATCTGGGCTAAGCCCCTGATTTTCTTCAATCCTAAATCTGCCCCTTGTAAAGTGTTCCTTTTATTTGGGAATCAAGGTCCAAGGGTTTGGAGGAAGATTGATGAGGAACAGAACCCAAGCTGCTTGAAATCCAGTGTGAAATATCCATAGTCGGTCATGATTTGGGGTGCAATGTCTGGTACAGGGGTTGGTAAACTCTGCTTTCTTAAATCTAAGGTCACCACATCAGTCTACCAGAATCTTTTAGAGGACTTCATGAATCCTTCTGCTGAGGATTGGGTTAGATAATAATTCACCAGAAGACGTAGAAAGTTCTGCTCCACTCTTCCGGTCATTTGAATACATTGCATCAGAGCTCTCTGGATCTACTCCTACTTTGTGCAGTTTATCGACCACCAAAGCCAAATAAGAAGTTTTTCAATTACTTTGCTGCTCTTCTCACTCATCTCTCTGTACTCTCTCCCAATATAATTGTTGGTGACTTCCATATTCACATGGACAATAACAAGAAGTGAAATCTCTAGAAAGAAGGTTATTGTCTGGAAAGTTTTGGACTCCAACTATACTTCAACTTTGCTACTCATTCTAAAGCTCATATTTTGGATTTGGTTTGCTATTCTGGTGTCACCCCCACTCACTGTAAAGCCAATTTGTTTCCCATTTCTGATCATGTGTTTGTTTTCTTTGATGTAAATGTACCAGCTTCCAAAACTTGTACTCCTCATGATATTGCATTTTGAAAAATGTATTTAAACCCTGACATTTTCTCATTTGCCATGTGACCTTCTATCCATCCACATCTCCTCAAACCCTGATGAACTTGTTTCTTACTATGATGTTAACCTCCATAACCTTAAACACATTTGCTCAACTCAAACCCAAATTTGTTTCATTTTCTTGCTCAGCTGCATGGTTTACCCATAATCTCAAAGCCAAAAGACACCAACTGGAACGTCCCTTTCGGAAAACTGGACTTACAATAAACAAAGAACTGTACAATAATCATATTTTGTTTTATAAGGACTGCATTGCCTCAGCTAAATCTGCATACTATTATGGTTTAATCAGCTCTACCGAAGGTAACTCAAAGTTTATTTTCTGTTTATCTAAATTACAAAGCCTCCAGACTCATTCCCCTCCTATATGCAAGTTGACCTGGCTGCAGAAAGCAGAAAGGGGCAGTTGTCAGATCCATCCCATATTTGGCAATGGCACTGTTAAGCCGCGTTCACACCGGTCAGCGCGTCCAGGCAGCAGGGCAGCTAGATTACATGCAAGTCTATGGTATCTACGCATCTAGTGGGCGGCAAACTGCCAAGCAGCAGACGCCCCGACGGTCCGTCGGGGCGTCTGCTGCTGAAGTTGGGAAAATTGAACTTTCGGGCAGCAGACGCGCGGCGTCAACCAATCAGAGCGACTTGTTGTACTGACGTAGTAACTCCTTCCATGGGGGAATCGGCAAATTTTTTATTCAAGATGGAGGACAAACTGATCGTCGCTGTATGTAATGTCCGTGAACTGTATGACCCGTCTTCGTCTTTTTACAAAGACAGGAAGAGATCGGATCTGATTTGGAGGAAGATATCGGAGGATATTGGAGTGCCAGGTAAGCAGTTAAACATAGAAAAAAATATTTTTTCTTTGAACTTTCTTGTTATGTTGGCTAACGCTACGCTAGCCAAAAGCGGTTAGGGCAACTACAGTACTAAATACGCATTACCAGTTTCCCATTGTGTATTTAGACGAGATCAGCAAAAAACGGTGGAAGACATTGAGGGACACATATGTCAGGCAGAGCAGAAAAGAGAAAGAGAGAAGGAAGAGCGGAGCAGAAGGAGGGAAAGTGCAGAAATGGAAGTACCTCTCTGTCCTGTCCTTCCTCGAACCCTTCATCGCCCCCCGCGAAACATCGAGCAACATGGGGGTCGAGGAGGAGCAGGCGGAGGGGTATGACCACCCAGAGGAGCCAGAAGAAGAAGCAGCAGGGCGGTTAGAGGCAGAAGGTTGGTGATTTTGAGAAGAAAACCCAGACATAGTGGCACACAAACACACAAAAACGTGCTCAGAAACATGAAAATAATTATTGTAAAGCTGAAACCTACATCATTTTGCTACTACAAAGTTTTGCTATTTATTATTAGTGCTAGCAGTAGAAGTATTTGTGATCTTGGTATAAAGCATAATAAACAGGAGGGTCAATAATATTCCTTTCTGTCTTGACAGATCCAGCTAACATGGAGGCAGGTGACATGGCTGAACCAGAGTCCCCTGGCCCTTTTCTTTTCTGCTTCTGACCAGCCTGGCCCTTCCTCTGCTGCTGCTTCTTTTTCTGACCAGCCTGGCCCTTCCTCTGCTCCAGCACCTGCAGGTGTGTAGTGCTGTTTGGAAAGGTTGGGAATGTAGGTTTTATTCAAAGATGTCAATCTGTTTCTTTGGGTTCCCAGACACTTGGCGAATTACTTTTTGTACTTTCTGAAATGTCTGTGTATACCCTGGAATTCACACTCAGCCTTTCATACAGACTTAAACTGTTGCTTATAATTTTATCTAATTTTTATATTTGTTCAACATAATTGTAAGCATTTTTAACACATTTTTCTACTGTGTTTTTTCACAGGCCCTCCAAGAAAACGAAGGCGGAGGCAGCAGGACTTGTCAGTGCCAACAGAGTTCCAGCAAAAGCTGCTTGATGCGCTCAAGGCCCGGCCTGAACCAGCTCCTGCTCCTCCTGCAGATGACATGCACTTCCTTCTCTCTCTTCATCCTCTCCTGAAAAGGGTGTCACCTCTAGAAAGAGACATCCTAAAATTTAACATTCATAGACTGATTTTTGAAAGAATTAATGTAACACTCAATTTGACCCATTTGGACAATACTCAGTAGTTTTACTGATCGGGCTGACACCTTTTTCAGGGGAGGAAGGAGACTCCTTTCTGTGTCCCTCCTGTCTTCCACCGCACTTCCTCCAAATAAGGTCCTTTCTCTTCCTGTTCTTTATTTTATTGTTTTATTATATGTATATATGTTGTATGTATTTTTTTTTATATTAAATATTTTTATATGTAACATTTTGGTCAGCTACTTTCCTTAATTTAATTCTACTGTCCTATGTAATGCCATTTGGGTGAAAATATTATTTTTAATAACAGATAATTACCTTAATGAAATATACCTTTTTATTGACTATATAAAATATCACAGAAGTACAAAAGCAAGAACTATTTGAGTTTATTTGATTGATTTCACCATATCCATAGACGAGTTTGTGGGAGAAAGCAGAGCAGTCTGTTAGTCATTACCTGGAAAAGAGAGGTACAGGTGAAGAGGTCAAAAGTATAAATGTACAGAACAAAATAATCCATAAATGAAAGGGATTTGTGAATGTATATATGAATGTATAGAGAAAAACAAATTACTAAAATATAATATAGTAAATATAGATGTGGAAACTTTCAGAAAGATTTGCTCTTAATTTTTTTACTGGGTGGCTCTTAAAAGAGCCGTTTTGGGTCAGTCCAGTATGGACATGACTATTCTGCCGGCTGCCATGGCACTGCCCCCTCCTCACTGAGGTGGGCCATGAAAACTTCTCTGGTCTCCACTGCCTCTCTGGTTGCGTTGTTGGCTCCGATTCGCCCCACAGCTGGAAGTGGTCTTTCTCCATGAGCAGCGGCAGCTCCCCTCACCACTTCGGGGTTGACTTCCAGTCTGCGGTGAAACATTCTCCACTGTGCAGACCAGATCCCGAATGCATCTTCCACCACCAGCCGGGCCCGGGAGAGCCGGTAGTTGAAGACGCGCTGCTGATCCGACAAGATCCGCCATGTTGTAAACAACTAGCAACAGACAAAGCCACGCCCGCACGCTGACGTAATGACGTGACGCGCTGATGCCCCGACGCAGACCACAAGTGTGCAAGCAGCTGGGTTTTAATTTTAAAGCGTCGACTTTCGTCCGTTTGAGAGATTTGACGCCTGGACGCGCTGACCGGTGTGAACGCGGCTTTACATATCGGACCTGAAGGGGGCGATATTTGTAATAACATATATATATATATCATTACAAATATATATATATATATATATACACACACACATATATATATATACACACACACATATATATTTGTAATAATATATATTTAATATATATAATATATATCTGTAATAATATATATTTAATATATATAATTTATATTTGTAATAATATATATTTAATATATATAATATATATTTGTAATAATATATATTTGTAATAATACCAGCTGTCTCACATTTTCTTTCTTTTGAAATCTTTATTGATTCCGGTCATCACTGCCACCATAATACATCAATTCTTATATTTGGACTCATTGATATTTGTGGTGTTTTTGTAGGGCTTGTTAAAAATATCTTAGCATCATGACTTGGAAGCTGCTGCTTCCAACTTTTTATTGTTCAACGCCACAGACCAGTCTTCTTTATGTGCTAACCTTTGCCATCAATGAGCTTCTCCAAAATTTACTGCCCCCTGCTGCTTATCTTTATCATTACATTATCAATACACTGCATATCAACAGTATTTTATTTTGTGTACGTTGTTAATGGCGGTTTTTAAAACTTTATAAAAGTTACTGTTTATGATTTCTTTTTTCTTTAATCCCACCAGTAATTGGTTGAAATGTGTAAGTATAATTTATTACGCAAACTATGCTTTATTTTGAGTGCATTCTCTGTTCTATTTCTATTGTTAATCAAATTAAAAGAGTTTTATTAAAAAAATCTTACCATCACTATTGAACTCTGGAAAGGAGGAGGGTGCTATTAGGTAACCTTTTTAAAATATATCTTTATTGACTGGACATTGCACTATAACATTTGTACTTTATAGAAAAAAGTTTTAAAAAGCAAGTATATCTAAAAAAGCAATTTTATTGGTAAAAATGCATTTTTTTATTTATTTTTTTACATAAAGCACTAAAGGGTGGAGAAAAAGATAAAAACTAATTCAAACAAAGAGTTATTCTGGTTTTCACTTCATCACAAGCACCAAGAGTTTGAATAGTTTTAGGATTCTTACTGTTTACCTGAATCAATGTGCTACATAAATTCATGACTGTATCCAAGAAAAGATGGATGTGTTCTTTAAACTTGCATTTGTGGAAATTTTGCCCATAAGATAGAAAGGTTAAATACATATACGGTATTTAAATAATCGTTTTGAAGACTAAATAAAACATTTTTCCAAAACAGAACAAACAAAGAAACAAATCCTTTAACAATGTTTTCTGCAATAAACACACAGATTTTGCTATAAATTTTTACCATGAGGGGAAAGCCAAAATACATGAACAGCAGATTCTGTGGGAATATTTTAGAAACTACAGTTCACATCAAGGTCTAATTTTACTCTATACATTTACAGTCTCCCCCTTTGATTTGGCTCCGTTGTCCTGCTTCCTGACATTGAGGCCTGTGCAGCAGCATTATTAATCAAACTTTTGCTACAAACAGCAGTGGTTCCACACTTCTCAGCAGTTGATGAAGTAAAAGTTCCCTCCAGCTTTGACAAAAGAAAACAAGGACTAAAATCAATGAATATATTTGGAAATATATTGTTTCTTAATTATGTCTTGTTTAACAATGTAAAAAAAATATGGTGTTCAAAAACAATAAAGAATAAATACAACAGAATCAATCTTTACTGTCCCACAGAGGTCAAGTTCTGCTGTAACGGCAGCAAGGTGACAGGTAATTGAAGCATCTAGATTAACATAAGAAAAAATCTTTAAACAGAATTAAGAATAATATACACATAGTAATGACAACAATGACAAAACTAAATTACTGTGCAGTTATTAAAAGTAAAAATAGGATACTCAGATTTGAGGAATGTGCAGCCGAGCTGGACAATTTATAAATATTTACTGAATGTGCATGTGTATTGGTAATGGTAAATGTGTAAAGGTAAAATAAACTACAATAGTTTAGTTGTAAACATATTGTGTTTCATAAGTTTAATGTTTTAACATTGACCCAAATCCATAAAGATTTCTAAGGGGAAAAAACCTGGGACAGTGCAACTAATACAGAAAATATCGCCCCCTTCGGTTTCCGGCGTGCAGTGCCATTTCCAAATATGGTATGGGTCTGACAACTGACCCGGCCCGGCCCCGCCCCTTTCTGCATTCTGCAGCCTTCTCCCTATATGTACTCAGATGACTTTTGCAACTTCCTCATTGTTATGGCCACTGACCTCCAGGTGGCTCTGAACATGAGATAGCTCTTTTCTCCTCCTTGTTTCAGGACTACGTGATTGCCCCAGGAGAGATGTGTTGGAGCTCATCAGGCATAGCATAAAACGACTCAATCTCAGAGTGTTAGGCCCCTTTTTTCTGGACCTTGATCTGCAGTGATCTTGTCTGTGTTTGCTGAACACAGCCAGAGGTGATTATTATAGTGTGAATAATTTTGTGCAACTAAAAGGCATGTTTTTCTTTTGTCCACAGTGGAAGCCGGTAGGGGTTCTCTGCCTTCTTCCCTGTTTTGTGGATAAACAGGGAGCTCAGCCATTGTCGTTTTTCATATAGGTAGAGCTGTATTTTAATTGCTAAGTTAGAAGGGGCTGTTTTGTTATTTTGGCCTTGGAGACCCTGAAGCTTAAAGCTTCCCTGTGTGAGTTCTTCTGTGTTTGTTGGTTCACCTCAAATTGGGAAATAAACCTTTGCTTCTACTAACTTAAACTGTTAAGAGGGTTAATAAATTTTTTTTGTTCTCTCAGTGTGGTTTTTCTTTGGTTTTACACCTGGTGCCAGGGGTGTAACACTCATGTCTAATTTTCATCTGCAAAATCTCTGACATCCACTGTCCAGCTATAGGAGCTGTTCATTTGAAGTTTACTCCCTAATCTCCACTATCTTCCTATCAGTTATTTTCAAGTTTCACTCTTCCTTCTATAATTGATGCATCTCCATTCAGAAATCTTAATCATCCACCTGCCAGCTTGATCCTCTGCCCAGTGTTAAAGTTTGTGTCTACTCACTGGTCCCGCTCATAACTAAACTCAGCAAAAAAAAGAAACGTCCTCTGACTTTCAACTGTTTTTACTTTCAGTAAACTTAATGTGTGTAAATATTTGTATGAACACTAAAAGAGTCAACACCATAAGACAAACTAAAAATGTTTCACAGACATGAGACTAACAGAAATAGAATAATGTGTCCTTGAATGAAGGGAGGCTCAAAATCAAAAGTACCAGTCAATATCTGGTGTGGCCACCAGCTGCTTGAAGTACTGCAGTGCATCTCCTTCTCATGGACTGGACCAGATTTGTCAGTTCTTGTTGTAAGATGTTACCCCACTCTTCCACCAAGGCACTTGCAAGTTCCTGGACATTTCTGGGGGGAAGCCCCAGAAATGTCCAGGCCCTCACCCTGCGATCCAACAGGTCCCAGATGTGCTCAATGGGATTGAGATCCGGGCTCTTCGCTGGCCATTGCAGAACACTGACATTGCTGCAGAAACTCACGCACAGAACGAGCAGTATGGCTGGTGGCATTGTCCTGCTGGAGGATAATGTCCGGATGAGCATGCATAAAGTGTACCAC
The DNA here is from genome assembly GCA_963556495.2 of Valencia hispanica. Classification (NCBI taxonomy): domain Eukaryota; kingdom Metazoa; phylum Chordata; class Actinopteri; order Cyprinodontiformes; family Valenciidae; genus Valencia; species Valencia hispanica. Next base: position 47,770,469 of record OY747712.1, read on the forward strand.
ATGAGGGAGGAGGATGTCTTCCCTGTACCGCAAGGCATTGAGATTGCCTGCAATGACAACAAGCTCAGTCCGATGGTGATGTGATATACCGCCCAGACCATGACGGACCCCCCACCTCCAAATCGATCCCGCTCCAGGGTAAAGGCCTCGGTGTAACGCTCATTCCTTCGACGATAAACACGAATCCGTCCATCACCCCTGGTGAGACGAAACCGTGACTCATCAGTAAAGAGCATTTTTGCCACTCCTGTCTGGTCCAGCGAAGGTGGGTTTGTGCCCATAGGCGGCGTTGTTGCTGGTGATATCTGGTAAGGACCTGCCTTACAACAGGCCTACAAGCCCTCAGTCCAGCTTCTCTCAGCCTGTTGCGGACAGTCTGAGCACTGATGGAGGGATTGTGTGTTCCTGGTGTGACTCAGGCAGTTGTTGTGGCCATCCTTTACCTGTCACGCAGGTGTGATATTTGGATGTACCGATCCTGTGCAGGTGTTGTTACACGTGGTCTTCCACTGCGAGGATGATCAGCTGTCCTTCCTGTCTCCCTGTAGCGCTGTCTTAGGCGTCTCACAGTGCGGACATGGCAATTTATTGCCCTAGCCACATCAGCAGTCCTCATGGCTCCCTGCAGCATGCCTAATGCACGTTCACGCAGATGAGCAGGGACCCTGGGCATCTTTCTTTGGGTGTTTTTCACAGTCGGTAGACAAGTCTCTTTAGTGTCCTGCGTTTTTAGATCTGTGACCTTAAATGCCTACTTTCTGTAAGCTGTTAAGGTCTTAACGACCATTCCACAGGTGCATGTTAATTAATTGATTATGGTTAATTGAACATGCATGGAAAACATTGTTTAAACCCTTTACAATGAAGATCTGTAAAGTTATTTGGATTTTTACAACATTATTGTTGAAATACACAGTCCTGAAAAAGGGACGTTTCTTTTTTTTGCTGAGTTTACTATTATCCACTCCTCCCTTAGCAGTAGAATTGTTCCTTCATCTCTGAAAAACTGCATCTGTTCTAATTCTCAAAAACCTTGGTGCAGATCCCAATAACTTCGATAATCTTCCAATCTCAAACCTTTTATTTCAAAACTCCTTGAGAAAGTTGTTGCCTCCCAGCTCCACTAACACCTCAATAACCATAATTAAATTTCGAATTATAGTATAGTTTCAACCCCACCATAGTACAGAAAAAGCTCTGGTGAAGATCACCAACAACTTTCTGATGTTAGCTGATTCTGGTCTCCTCAACATTCTCATTGTAAAGGTTAACTATTTCTTTGTTTAGTACGGAAAATGTTTATGAGCTATTATTTTGAAGGTTTCCAGTAACAGGAAGTAAGGTGATGTGAGTTGAATTAAACACGTAAATCTGTTGAGAGAAAGTTGGCGTCATAAAAGTAAACTAACGGTAAACGGAGAAGAAAATACGGAAGGTTTGAAGAATAATTCATTTCTAGCTTCAGTTGATAAGGGGAACAAGGTTTGTAACTATAATTAAGCTTATTTATGCGACTAAGAATGTTTATGAACAAGGATGTGATCATATCTGTAGAGAGAAAAGTACCAATGTTATCAGCTATGCATGATGGCTAATGATGAAAACGATTGTAACTTTGGTTATTTCATTCTTGCCTAGCTCTTACGTTGGTTGATGACACGGACAGCTTAATAAATCGTCATTTAACCACCAGTTCTGGCCTTCTCAATATTGACTGAATGCTACAGTAAGAGCTTGACCGCCGCCTCACGCTGCACAACGTGGTGTCAAGGTCCTACGGTAATACCCGCGACGTCCAGCAGAGGGCAGAAGTAGGTCAGAAATTAAAACTGCTCAAGAAAAAGGTGAAATGGAAGACTTGCAGGCTGCAACAGTAAGTGAAACGGCCATAAATGAACAGATTGCAACTCTGCAACAAGAAATTGAAGATTTAAAGGACTCACTTCAAGATGAAAGTGAAGACAGACAGGACATTAAATATACAGTCAAATGCAAAGAACAAATGTTGATTGAGCTCCAAGATAAAGCCAAAGGCATGTCAGATCTGCCAAGACGCTCTGAAAGGGTTAAAGTTCAAACGGAAAGGATGATAATGTATCAAAAGGAAGAGATTAGTAAAAAGGAAAAAAGACTAACAACTCTTTATGATCAATGGAAGGCGCAGGCACGTGAAACAAGAGAGAGATTAAAGACAGACATCACAGGAAAGGAAATGTCTGAGCTTGCAGACATGTTAGAACAAAGGAGAGATGATATATTAAAGCTCTATTCAGAAATTAGAACCCACATGGCACCATCTTCAGACATGAGGAGAAGAATCGATGCCTGCGAAGCAGTAACTCGTGACATTATACGAATAATTCTAGAAAGAATAAGTGGTGTTGATGGAGATTTTGATGCAGAGCATGAAAGAACTTGTTTAAAGGAACTTTTAGAGCATGACTACGCCATTTCTATATACGGATCAACTGCAGCATCAAATCGCAGCCAGCGATCTTCAGCCTCAGACCTTACAGCAAAACGAGCTGACGCAGCAGCGGAACTAGCAGCAAAAGAAGCTGAATATGAGGTCGTGCTGGAGGAACAAAGACAACAAGAAAGAATAAAGATTTTAGAGGAAGAGCACAAGAAACAAGTGGCAGCTCAAAATGCAGAGTTGGAACGTTTGAAAGCACAAAAGAACGTGAAAGCTGCTCGAGCCAGGTTGGAAGCATATGACAGGCATTTATCAAAGGTGGGTGATGTGCAGTCAATTAAGGATGAACAGGTGACCCCAAACATCACACCTAAACAGCCTGCACCAGATTTATCTTCTGTTCCTGCCCAAAGAACTCCCCCTAGTGTTACTGAGTTGGCACAAGCAGTTCAAAACAGCATAAAAATGAACAGACTCCCCACGCCTGAACCAACAATTTTTAGTGGCGACCCAATAAACTTTATTGAATGGAAATCCACATTTATCTCACTGATTGAACAAAAGGGCATCTCAGCAGCAGATAAACTGTACTATTTAAAAAGGTATGTTACTGGATCAGCCCGCAGGGACCTTCGAAGGGATGCCTCGAAGGGACCTTCTTCAGGAATGATGAGGAGGCATATAAGGATGCTTGGGACAAGTTAAACCAAAGATATGGCCAGCCCTTTATGATACAGAAGTGCTTCAGAGAAAGGCTGTCAAACTGGCCGAAGGTGCAGTCTAGAGATGCTGATGGATTAAGAATGTTTGCAGACTTCATAAATGCATGCATGCTCGCTATGCCTCATGTAAAGGGTTTACAAATACTTAATGACTGTGAAGAAAATCAAAAGCTGTTGCACAAACTACCGGACTGGATAAATGCAAGATGGAACAGACAGGTAACAAAGACTCTAATGGAAGGTGGTGAGTTTCCAAGTTTTAGTGATTTTGCCTCCTTCCTCTCGGTTGAAGCTGAAGTTGCATGTAACCCAGTCACCTCCATTCATGCTCTTCGCCGCATTGAAGCAAACAGTGAAAAAAGAAACACAAGAGAACTCAAAGGAAACAAAGCAAGTGTATTCAACACAAAATCAACTGAACAAAGCAACACACGGTCAACAACAAAAACATCAACATATTTTCCATGCCCAATGTGTCACGATGCACATCAGCTTCACGAGTGTCAGGACTTCCTGAAATTGTCTCTAGATGACAGAAAAAAGTATGTGAAGGACAATAAACTTTGTTATGGTTGCCTGAATTCAGGTCACAATGCCAAAACCTGTAAACGCCGCTTCAGTTGTGAAACCTGCTCAAAGAGACATCCTATCTGTCTTCATGATGATAACTACAGGAACGGTCTGCAAAGAGAAACACATGTGAGTAATGGAACTCCAGGTAACTCACCTGCAGCAGCTACAGCCATGTCACTCAATGTTGCCAGATCTGAACAGACAATCAGCACCTCGATGATTGTTCCAGTGTGGCTGTCAACTGCCAACAACCCACTCAAAGAAAAACTGGTTTACGCATTATTAGACACTCAAAGCGATGCTGTCTTCATTAATCAGGATGTAGCACATGACCTGCAGGCAGATGTTTGCCCAGTAAAGTTAAAACTGACTACTATGATGGGTAAAAATGCAGTTGTAAGCAGTGGAAGGGTGTCTGATCTTTTAGTCAGAGGTTATAACTCAGCCACAGTCATAAAGCTCCCGACAGCATATTCAAAAGACTCCATCCCCTCTAATAGAGAACACATATCTACATGTGAAACAGCCAAACAGTGGAGTCACTTGCTGCCTATTGCAGATGAAATCCCTCCACTCCTCAGTTGTGAAGTAAGTCTCCTCATAGGTTATACTTGTCCTAGAGCTCTAGCACCTAAACAAGTAATCTTAGGTAAAGATAATGAGCCTTATGCTATACGCACTGATTTAGGATGGAGCATAGTTGGCAACTCAGCACCTTATGAGGAATCAGACATGGACACTAGTCTTTGTCACCGAGTCACCGTTAAAGAGATCCCTCCCTCCACTCCTGCAGATGCAATACGTGCTTTGGAAAAAGATTTTAAGGAGATAGAGAGGAATGAAAGAACTGTGTCGCAAGAGGATTTATTATTCCTTCAAGAACTAGAGCAAGGCATAGTTAAAACTGATAAGGGACATTTTGAAATCCCAATGCCTTTTAGGATAAGGCCACAAATGCCAAGTAACAGACAACTTGTTGAAAAAAGACTAAATCAGCTGAAATGCAAACTCATGAAAGATGAAAAATACAAGGAGGATTACATGAAATTCATGAGCGACATCATTAAAAGAGGTGATGCAGAAGAGACTGATGACACCGGACCACCTGGTGAGACATGGTATATACCACACCATGGTGTCTATCATCCAAAGAAACCTGACAGGTTACGCGTAGTTTTTGACTGCTCCGCAAAATACAAAGGTACCTGTCTTAACGAACATTTATTAAATGGGCCTGACATGATTAACAGTCTAACTGGGATTCTTGTGCGCTTCAGACAGCATAAAGTAGCTCTGATGTGCGACATTGAGAAAATGTTCCACCAGTTTAAGGTCAAAGAAGATGATCGCAACTACTTGCGCTTCTTATGGTGGAAGGATGGAGATATGAATTGTCAACCACAAGTGTACAGGATGACAGTGCACCTTTTTGGCGCTGCTTCATCACCCGGATGTGCGAACTATGGAGTCAAGCATCTAGCTAAAGAAAACAGCCTTGTATATCCTGTCGGCTCTCGGTTCATAACCAGAGACTTCTACGTAGATGACGGAGTCACCAGCGTCAAAGCAATCAAAGATGCTATTCAACTAGCAAAAGAAGCACGCGAGCTATGTGCACAGGGTGGACTAAGGTTGCACAAGTTTGTATCTAACAGCACTGATGTTTTAAACAGCATTCCAAAGTCAGAGCTCGCAACAGATAAATAAACAAAGGACTTAACATTTAATGAGGCACAAACAGAAAGAGCACTGGGTATTTATTGGAATGTAGAGAAAGACTGTTTTACATTTAACGTAATGCTGAAGGACCAACCCCCAACCAGGCGGGGAATCCTGTCCACAGTTGCAGCAATATATGACCCCCTTGGATTTATAGCTCCTTATGTGCTCTACGGCAAAGGACTCCTTCAAGAAATGTGCCGTCAGGGAACAGACTGGGATGACCCAATACCTGAACACCTCAGGCCACGGTGGGAGTGTTGGAAAGGAGACTTACAAAACTTGAAAAACGTGCAGATAAACAGATGCTATGTTCCTGCAGATTTTGGAGAAGTGGTGAAAAGAGAATTGCATCACTTTTCAGATGCAAGCATGGCAGGATATGGACAATGTTCCTTTCTCAGACTCACAAACAAAAACAAAGAAGTCCATTGCACCTTCATTATGGGCAAAGCGCGTGTCTCTCCCACAAAGGTCACCACCATCCCCAGATTAGAACTCACCGCAGCCACAGTATCAGTCACTGTGAGCAACATGCTAAAGGAGGAGCTGCTGTATGATGATGTGGAAGAGTTCTTTTGGACGGATTCCAAGGTAACTTTAGGTTACATAAACAATGAGGCAAGGCGGTTCCACACATTTGTTGCTAATAGAGTGCAAAAAATACGCAGTCACACTTCACCAAAACAATGGTTCCATGTGTCCTCGGATGAAAACCCGGCAAACATGGCTTCCAGGGGCACATCAGTCGAAGAGCTGCTTTCATCCAACTGGCTAACCGGCCCTCAGTTCCTGTGGAAATGGGAAATACAGCTTCCAACAAGAAAGACTACTGAGTTATTGATAGGAGACCCAGAGGTGAGAAAGGTGCAGACTTTAAATACTCAAGCTGTTAAACATACAAGTCTCAGTGACCGCCTCTTAAAGTTCTCATCTTGGTCTCGTGCAGTAAGTGCAGTAGCACGTCTCAGAAGATATCTGCTCAAAGACAAATCAACGACAGTCACTACTGTAGCTGAAAGACAAAAGGATGAAACTGTGATTATCAAGGATCTACAAAGTCAAATATATCAAAATGAAATAAACATACTAAAGAAAGCAAAGCAACTCCCAAAGAACAACAAAATTAACAACTTGGATGTTTTCTTGGACAAGGACAACATTCTCAAGATTGGAGGAAGGCTTCAGCTTTCATCTCTTCCCAATATGGTCAAACATCCAACACTCATCCCTGGAGAACATCATATTGCAAAATTGATAATTGCGCAATGTCATGAAAGAGTTAATCATCAAGGAAAGGGCTTCACCATGAACGAGATACGAGCCAGCGGTTATTGGTTCCCAAAGTTAGGTCAAAGAGTTAGCTCCTATATCCGTCAGTGTGGGTTTTGTCGTAAACAGAGGAGGCCTGTGGAAGGACAAAAAATGAGAGACCTACCCACAGAGAGAACTGAACATTCCCCACCCTTCACATACTGTGGTATGGATGTTTTTGGACCATTTGTGACCAAAAAAGCACGTAAAGAAAACAAAAGGTATGGACTCCTTTTTACCTGCTTCTATTCACGTGCAGTGCATATTGAAATGTTAGAGGACCTATCTACGGACACTTTTATAAATGGACTCAGATGCTTTATTGCTTTAAGAGGCTCTGTCAGGCAAATCAAATGTGATCATGGTACTAACTTTGTTGGTGCCAAAAATGAACTGAATGCAGCACAAAGTGAAATGGACACTGACAAACTATCAGCCTTCTTAGCAGAGAAACAATGTGATTTTGTTCTAAACACACCTCTCGCGAGTCACGCCGGTGGAGTATGGGAACAACAAATAAGGACTGTGAGAAGTGTTTTAAATGCAACATTGGCTCTCACACCAGGTCGACTCACTGACTCTCTGCGAACCTTTCTATATGAAGCAGCTGCCATAGTGAACAGTCGCCCTTTAACTACAGACAATCTCAGTGATCCAAAGAGTTTGGAGCCACTAACTCCAAATCATCTCATCACAACGAAAACTTCAACTGCTCTGCCTCCACCTGGAATATTCATAAAAGAGGACTTGTATGCCCGAAAAAGATGGCGTCAAATTCAGTACCTTCTGGAACAGTTCTGGAGCAGATGGAGAAAAGAATATCTTCAGAACATCTTAACGAGACAGAAATGGCACACACCCAGAAGAAACATGCGAATTGGAGACATTGTGATGGATAAGGAGGAAATGCTACCACGTTCTCAATGGAAACTTGGACGAATCCAGGACATTGTACAGGACACAGATGGAGTTGTTAGAAGGGTCAAAATAGCCTTTGCAGATAAAAACCTCAACAAAAAGGGCCAACGTACAAGCAAACTCCGTGTAGTGGAGCGCCCAGTTCATAAGTTGGTTTTATTGTTAGAAGATTGTGATATGTGAATTCACAGTGCTTTAAAAATGTTCAACTGTTTAAAGGTTGATGTGACATGTTTATAGGACTATTGTTATTGTGGGTACAAAATTATTTGTTCTGTATGTTCACTTACAAATAATTTGGTGGGAGTGTAAAGGTTAACTATTTCTCTGTTTAGTATGGAAAATGTTTATGAGCTTTTATTTTGAAGGTTTCCAGTAACAGGAAGTAAGGTGACGTGAGTTGAATTAAACACGTAAATCTGTTGAGAAAAAGTTGGCTTCATAAAAGTAAACTAACGGTAAACAGAGAAGAAAATACGGAAGGTTTGAAGAATAATTCATTTCTAGCTTCAGTTGATAAGGGGAACAAGGTTTGTAACTATAATTAAGCTTATTTATGCGACTAAGAATGTTTATGAACAAGGATGTGATCATATCTGTAGAGAGAAAAGTACCAATGTTATCAGCTATGCATGATGGCTAATGATGAAAACGATTGTAACTTTGGTTATTTCATTCTTGCCTAGCTCTTACGTTGGTTGATGACACGGACAGCTTAATAAATCGTCATTTAACCACCAGTTCTGGCCTTCTCAATATTGACTGAATGCTACACTCATCCTTCTCAATCTCACCATTTCTCAATCTTCTGAATAGATTAGAATCCATTGGAATTAATAATACTCCACTCCCCTCATATCTTCCAGACCACACCCAGTCTATCCAGTTTAAATCTCACGCCTCAACTTTGTTTCCCGTTTCTGCAGGTGTACCCCAAGGTAATTTTAGAGTCCCTTCTGTTCATTATTTACATCCTCCCTCTTGGCCAAATATTCAGTAAATGTGATATTGATTTCCATTGCTATGCAGATGACACCTAATCTCATGGAGACTAGATCATGTTTCTTCTAATTTTCTCAAACTCAACAGTAATAAAACTGAAGTGTTAGTTCCACTTACGTAATTTTAACAGACTTAGTCCTTTCCTTACCCTCCATGCTACTGCCATCCTTGTCAATAGCCTCATCACCTCCCGGATCAACTATTGTAACTCTCTTCATTTTGGTGTCCCCAATAAGTCCCTTCATAAACTCAAACTCCTACAGAACTCTGCAGATCGGCTCATAACAAGGACTTCCTCAAGAGAACACATTATCCCAGTTATTTAGCAGCTTCCCTGGTTGCCCATAGAATCCCGGTGTTCCGACTATCTGTGCTACCCCTCAATCCGTGCTACGCATGCGCAGTTTGATGTTATGTCACTTTTCGCTTACTCAGCAAATCTGTCAGAGAATTCCTACCTGAAAAATCCATTTCGTCTGTTTTATTTCTTTAAAGTTTACGGTGAGTTTTATTCAAATTATTTTTATTACTGGCAAATTTTTAATCAAGATATTTTAAGGCTTTCATTAAGCTACTTGTTTCAGGTTTACATGACAGCCCTTGTATGTTAGTTTCACTTCTGTGATATCCTTATACTGCATGTGAACAAGTCCCATTAATTAGAGTTGTAGAGTAAATGCGGTGTATTCTGTGGGCTATTTGTGCTTATATATCTGATCGCTGTTTTAAGTGTATTTATATGTGCTACCCGGTAGTCGAGTTGAGGGGGAGCGGAGGGGGACGCCCCTTAGAAAGAAATCCGACATATAACGTCCCACCAGTAAATGTCCCATCCGCCATCTCCATTCCCTCCACTTGACAGTAAATATTGTATGGAAATATAAATCATAAATAGGCTTACCCTATATGAAATAATTTCATCATCAGAAAATGTTAGGTCTCCGCATGTTGAGCGAAAATAAACAGTCTAATAAAATACGTGGGACAGGGGCACAAAACGCAATGATGCAACATTGTTTTGGTTAATGCCTGAGAGTAGGCCAGGTGAACCCAGTTTTCGTTTCATTCCGTTCTGACCTCTGGCATCTACAAAAACAGTTTTTCATCAAATCTATACGTTGCACTGAGTTCAAAAGTAAAAGTTCTCCTTCCGTAATGCCGCAGTTTTTTTATGATCGAAGTTATAATTCGGGACTAGTTTGTTTTCACCGTAGTGAGAAAGGAGTGACACGGCTGCTACGTACCCTTTTTTAGACCAAGAGATGTATTTAACATGAAATTAATGTCTTGTTCATGTTTCATGGAAGTTAAATGCATGTAACACATTTTACATAGGGCTACATGCTTTTACTCGGTTTTGAAAAAGTTTTAAATTAGTTTTCATCATGACCTTAGCTGTCTCCATATCCGCATATGTCATCATGTCGGTTAAACTCTGCCACCGCATTGGTCTAAAACGGGTACATAGCAGCCGTATCACTCCTTTCTCACTACGGCGAAAACAAATTAGTCCCGAATTAAAACATCGATCATTAAAAAAAAACGCGGCGTTACAGAAGGAGAACTTTTACTTTTAAACTGAGTGCGAACGTATTTATTTTATGAAGTAAACAGTTTGTAGATGCCAGAGGTCGGAATGAGATTCATTTTCTAAAGACATTTTTGGGGTTCACCTTAAGGCCTAGAGAGCGGCAAAAGATGCATTACAGAAGTGCAAACATGCCAAAATGAGCAGCTGGTCAGCGGGATGTCCGGGAATTTTTTTCCTTTTCTTTTCTTCTTTTTTTTAAACGTGTCCTGTTTGGCAGTGTGGAGCTCAGAATTGGTGTCTGAGTACCAAGTAGAACCCCAACAGATTTACTTTCACAAGCGGAGCAGTACAGCTTTTGCTATAGTACTCCACTTGATATATGTGTGAAAAATCTTTATTATGAATTGTTGGGGTTTATATTTCCTGATGTTATGGACACGGAGACGGAAAATTAAGGAGAAGAAAGAAGGAAGATGAAGAAGAGAGGTAGGAAACAAAATGTCATGAGATAGGGTGAGTTGAAAATACAAGAGAGGAAGGGGAACAAAGAAAACACAGGAAGACATTGAAGTCTGCCTCCATACCCACAGGACGGCAGAGAGAGGGGGAAAAAGAAAACAAAACACGAAAAAGGAACTTCGACAGAACCAACCAAACATTGTGAACTAAGAATTACACAACCACATCACACAAAAATAGATATAAAAATACAACAACAATGTCACAGAAAAACTCATGGTACCGATTAATCAAGCTCTAGTAATGATAACCTCAGCCCAAGATAATATCCTTAAACACCAGAGACCCCACATCTATGTGTGTGTGCTAGCATGCTGGTGCATATAAGTGCATAGTGGCCTGCTGGATGTTCCCCTGGGGTTCTCCTTTGCTCCACTCTTGGGGGATGCGGTCGGCCCCACCCGGGGGCTCTGGGGGTCCTTTGGACGTCTTTGCTCCGATCTCCTTCATGTCTGCATCGATTCCTGGGAGACGGATTGATGCCTGCTCACACCAGCTATCGAACACTTTTATGGAGAAACCTTATATGCACCAGCATGCTAACACACACACATAGATGTGGGGTCTCTGGTGTTTAAGGATATATTCTTGGGCTGAGGTTATCATTACTAGAGCTTGATTAATCGATACCATGAGTTTTTCTGTGACATTGTTGTTGTATTTTTATATCTATTTTTGTGTGATGTGGTTGTGTAATTCTTAGTTCACAATGTTTTGTTTGTCGATGTTCCTTTTTCGTGTTTTGTTTTGATTTTTCCGTCTCTCTGCCGTCCTGTGGGTATGGAGGCAGACTTCAATGTCTTCCTGTGTTTTCTTTGTTCCCCTTACTCTCTTGTATTTTCAACTCACCCTCTCTCTTGACTTTTTGTTTCCTACCTCTCTTCTTCATCTTCCTTCTCCTTAATTTTCCGTCTCGTGTCCATAACATCAGGAAATAAAAACCCCAACAATTCAGAATACAGATTTTTTCGCACATATATCAAGTGGAGGACTATAGCAAAAGCTGTACGGCTCCGCTTGTGAAAGTAAATCTGTTGGGCTTCTACTTGGTACTCAGACACCAATTCTGAGCTCCACACTGCCAAACAGGACACGTAAAAAAAAAAAAAAATAATAATAATAATAATAATAATAATAATTCTAATGCAGGATATTCAGTTGTAGTCCCCTAACATTCCGGCCAATTCAGTGATACAAAATACTCTATAAATAGCACCTTTTTTAAAATTAAAATCCAGATTTTTTTAATGGGCGAAAAAATGACCACCCCCCCCGAAATTGTTTTACAATTCCACTACTGGTGCTACCCACGTAAATTTAACAGGTAGGATATTCTGATCACTGTTTTAAGTGCATCTATATGTGTTACCCACATAAATTTAACAGGTAGGATATTCTGATCAACGTTTTCCGTGCATGTTTTATGCGCTATAGTTTTAGCTTTATATTAAACGGGTAGCATGTTCTGTGGATTGAAAGAAAAGTATTCATATTGTTGCTATGTTAGGCATTACTCCAAACTGCCATTTCAATCCAGTCACTTGAAAAATATTTTCAGATGAATATATTTAACATCATAAGCCAACATTGTTTTCGGAATGTAAACATACCGGTAGCACTTTGAGGGGTAGCACCGACAGATAGACATAGCTATCTATGCGCACTACGATAGCACATTCTGATGAGGTAGCACAGATTGTCAGAATACCGGATCAACTTTAAAATTCGAATTCTCGCGTTTATGTGCATCCATAGCCTTGCCGCTCCTTATCTGTGTGACCTGCTTCACATCACCACTACTTCCAGTTCTCTCAGATCTTCAGCCACCCATCTTGTTGTTTCTTTTGCCCGACTTGTCACCATGGGTAGCAGAGCTTTCATTCGATCTGCTCCTCAACTCTGGAACTCACGTCCTCCTGTCATCAGAAATATTGACTCTCTTTCTCTCTCAAATCTGCTTTTTCACTTTAGTAACTGATTGGTTGTTGTACTGTTTACATGTTTGCAATTTGATCGTTGTTTTGTTTTCATTGTTTGTCTATGTGTTACTTTGATTTTTTTTTCTTCTCTGTAAGGTGACCTTGGGTTTTAGAAAGGCGCCCTCAAATAAAATGTATTATTTCTGCCAATTTTGACATTAGTAAACATTGCTTTAGTTCATCCATTTTGTGAATCTGAGGTAGCTTCTTACTTTACCGCATTTGAGCTTTGAATTAGTTAAAGGAGTTTTGGTCCACTTTGCTCCAATGTAAACTTGTTGGAAAGGCTTAAGAAGTATGTTCTAGTCTGTCCATTGAGCAGAGTTTAAACTATGAAACGCTTTAAGAAAACTTGTGTTGCAGGCATACAAACTTGAATCGCCAGAAATTTAGGAATCTTAATAAAACTGTTAACCAGACTTTTGCTGAGACTGCAGTAGAACAGAGTGTCTTGTTTGATATGTGGTGTCATTTATGTAAAGTAAAAACTCTTGAGGATCTGAGAGTGCTTGTCTTGTTGAAAGAGTTTACAACGTGTGTACCGGAATGCATTGTGATCTATTTAAACAAACACAAAGTACCCTCTTTAACTAACGCTGCACTTTTGGTTGACGAGTTTGAGTCAAAAAGTGTTTTCTTCACCAAATGTGTTACAAGAAAATTCTTCCAAAGGAAAATCGCCAAACTTGGGGCCTGTTGCTTTAGAAGCAAACAATCAAGCTTGTTTTTATTGCCGAAAAGCACAACACTTAATTCTTGCATATCCACTTTGAAAAAAAAAAGAAGCTAAAAGCATAAAAAACTCCTGTAAGGTGTGTGATGAAGTCCGCTTCTAATCCAAATGTGTGTCTCAACATTGAACAAACCAAGCCCGTGGTTGAGCTGTAGTTTTTGCCATTTGTTTTGCAGGGATTTGTTTCTTTGACAGGTTAGGAAAAGGAAAAAAAGCCAATCACAAGCCTCAGAGAAGAATCTCTGAACCCAGCTTCATATCGTTACAGCAGCAGAAAATGTCTAAGCATGCGCTCTTTCGTGTTTGGCACGACACCTGGTTCTTTGAAGCACGTCTTTAACCAGCCGCAGCGGTAACAGTCACGTTCCAAAGCTTCCCGGTCTGAGATGATGCTCAGATGGCTTCATGGAAATCTTCTTATTATAAATGTATTGATTCAGTTACTTGTACTCCGCGCTTTAACTCCAACCTAAAAATGTCCGCGCGTCTGCACCAAATGGTCAGGGATGTGAATTATAATCGGTCAAAATGACAAGTGGCCTTTGGATTTTACGTCACCGTTGAAAAAAAAACAAAAACGGACTAATATGGAAAATATTCGGTTAACGGGACCCCTGTGTGCGCAGTAGCTATGCAATGGATCGCATACAAGCGGGGTGTCCGAATGGTAGATGTTTAAAATTATGATCAAACCACTGACAAATTCTATCCAGCGCATTTTTAGATCGTTTTTTGTGTGTCTTCTTAATAAAAGACTTGAAGCAGGAGTAACGAGGCTATTTTTAAAATGTAAGGAGTAGAAAGTACAGAAAATTGCGTGAAAATGTAAGGAGTAGAAGTAAAAAGTAGGCCCATAGATAATTACTTCAATAAAGTATAAATACCCAAAATTTCTACTTAAGTAAGGTAACGAAGTATTTGACACCTTTGGGAAGAAAAATGAGTCAGGCTAATTAATGGTTACTCCTAATGAAAACAAATCTGTTGAGTGACTCTGTAAAAATATCAAAATGTGATGTTTCTGAACATTATCAAAGATGTTGATCAAAGTGCAGCAAAATGATTCTTCGCCCCTGTTTTTGTGTGTTCCCCAATCCCATATATATTTTATTGCAGATTATAGTCTAGTCTAATGGAGAAAATAGCGATATGCCTAGTTGGTTTTATTGCAATATCGTTTGGCAGTGCCTAGTAACAGCGCATAGAGTTTGTCCTGTATTCTAGTCCCTAAACCAGAAAATAAATGTTGTTTCTGTACAGACTACAGAAAGGTTATTGCAGTCACCAAACCAGATTATTTTCCGCTTCCAAGATTGGAAGTGCATTGATCGTGTTGATGCTATGGTCTTTTACTGAATGAACTGCATCTCCCAGCATCCTTTCACTGAACGAACTGCATCTCCCAGCATTCGTTGCACTGCCCTCAACCCATTCTCATTGGTCTGTGGCCAATGATGACATCACAGAGTTGATAAAAGGCAGGAATATTGAAATCTTCGTCTTTTGGTTCCCCAGCGGTGCCGCAAGGAGACGCTTTAATCCATTGCTAGCATTTTTCCCTTTTTCGTTCAAACCTGGTGGACCAGGAAGAACTTCCCTTTTTAAACTTCGAAGTGAATCGGCCGAGCAAACAGACTTTCCTGTATGGGCAACCAGGGAGTCCGCTGGCCTCTGAGCTCTATTTAAACCGGCCTGAGTCCCTCAGCGCCTAAAGTCGGACGTCCGCTTTCCGACCTCGGTTTTGCGCAAACCGCTCCCTTTAAACTGGACACTTTCTACGTTCTTCGTCGTGCACCGTGGAGAACTGCCCCACCAAGTAGGATTAACCTGGTTTATTTCTTTTGGTCTGGGTAGAGGAGAATTAGGTCTTAACGGTTAATATTCGTTTTCTGTTGGTTAAAATATGTCTGTCAACTTGTTAACCACTGTTATTCTTGGTAGTCAGTCGCTGTTACCGACCCTGAATGTGCATGCTTTTTGTGTTTTATTATTTGATTTTGGTTGCAACCAGAAGCAGTATATTATATTGTATTATTTCCCGGCTTGTTTATTGTCCGCTGTGGTCGGCACGTGTCTGTTTAGACAGGTCGCGTGGCCTCAGTTGATCCCCTTTCTCCGTCGCCCCGTTTCCTTTGTCCAAGCCACCACTGCTAATGAAACTAGCCTTTGTTGAATTGCCACGCGGTCTTCCTTTGTCTTCCTTGGTGAACCGATCGTGCCAATTGATAACGGTTGAGTTATTGATCGCATTGAGGGGTTAAGCTTTGTTCTATATTTTTGCATGCGTTAGAATAGATGGAAATAATGAATGATATGTAATCTGTAAGGTTGACCAATTTCATTAATAAATTCCCTTAAGTAACGAGAAGTTTCCTGTGCTATTTCAGTGTGTGCTGTGAAGTTTGTTTTAACCCCGCGGTCGAACTCTGTCTTTTCAGAGAGAGACTGACTGTCTGGTTTAATTAAAATTATCTCATTTATGAGATTGGTCTCCCTATATCTTTAATAAACAGGTAAACTCGAACGTCATCAATAATTAATTTAATATAAAATTATTGATTATAATTATTGATGCTCAGAAAACCAGACAACAACTTTTATTATTAATAGTTAAAACAATCGTTTCAGCCCAGCAAAATTTGTCACAAAGTTGGACCTGTTAAAATGTTTCTGGCAAGTTCCGCTGACACCCCAGGGTTCTGAGATATCTTCCTCTGTACCTACTGACCATTTCCTTCCAATACAGCACTATGCCTATTGGGCAGTGTAATGCACACAGTACATTCCAATGTTTGTGCAAAAGGTACTGTTTGGAGTAAAAAATTGTGAAGTTTTGGATGACGTAGTCATTTAATCAACTACTTGGACAGAACATCTGGAAATGCTTTGGAGGTGTTCGGTCATTTCAGCAAGGCTTCCTCTCCAAATGTGAGTTTGATAAGGTCACCATCACTCACAGTGGGGCAAAAAAGTATTTGGCACCCACAGATTTGTCCCACTTGAAAAGATGAGGTCTGCAATTTTCATCCCAATTACACTTGAACTGTGAGAGACAAAATGTGATGAGACAAAAAAAAAAAAAAAAAATCCAAGAAATCACATTGAATGGATTTTTAAAAGAATTTATTTGTATAATCGTATAAGTATTTGGTCAATAACAAAGGTTCCCCTCAACACACGCAATGACAGAGGTCAAACGTTTCTCCACCAGGTTTGCACACACTGTAGTTGGTATTTTTGCCCATTCTTCCATGAAGATCTTCTCTGGAGCTGTGAGGTTTTGGGTCAGCCGCTGGGCAACATGGACTTTCAACTTCCTCCACAGATTCTCTATTGGATTGAGGTCGGAGACTGGCTAGGCCACTCCAGAACCTTGAAATGCCTTTTACGTAGCCACTCCTTCGTTGCCCGGGCGGATCTGCCATGCTGGAAGTTCCAGCCACGTTTCATCTTCAGTGCTCTCACTGATGGAATGTTTTTTCCCAAAATCTCACAACACATTGCCCCATTAATCCTCTCCGTAATACCGATCAGTCATCCTATTCCTTTTGCAGAATAGCAGCCCCAAAGCACAATGTTTCCATCCCCATGCTTCACAGTGGGCATGGTGTTCTTGGGCTGCAACTCAGCATTCTTCCCCTTCCAAACACGGTGAGTGGCGTTTATAATAAAGAGTTCCATTTTGTTCTTGTCTGATCACATGACATTCTTCCAATTCTCCTCTGGATCATCCAGGTGGTCTCTGGAAAACCTTGGACGGGTCTGGACATGTGCTGGGTTAACCTTGAGAGCTGCAGGATTTTGTTCCATGACGACAGTGTGTTACGTATAGTAACCTTTGTTACTGTTGTCCCAGTTCTCCTCAGGTTAATGACCAGTTACGGGGGCAGCAGCTTAAGCAATGAGACCAAAACTTTCCTCTCCCTGGCCATTTGGGCCAACTCCTCGGGAGGAATCCCAAGGCGTTCCCTGGCCAGCCGAGAAACATAGTCCCCCCCAACTTGTCCTGAGTCTTTCTCTAGGCCTCCTCCTGGTGGGACGTGCCCGGAACACCTTACCAGAGAGGCGTCCAAGAGGCATCCTGACCAGATGCCCAAGCCACCTTAACTGACTGAGCAGCGGTTCTACTATTGAGCCCCTCCAGGATGACCGCGCTTCTCAACCTAAGGGAGAGCTTGACAACCTGTGGAGGAAACTCATTTCAGCCGCTTATATCCGTGATCTTGTTCTTTCAGTCACTATCCGTTTTCCCCCCATTCGTGAACAAGATCCCCAGATACTTAAACTCCTCCACTTGGGGCAGGATCTCATCCCCAAACCGGAGAAGCCACTCTACCCTTTTCTGGCTCAAGACCATGGTTTCGGATTTGGAGGTGCTGAATCTTATCCCAGCCTGTTCACACTCGGCTGGGAGCTGCTTCAGTGAAAGCTGTAGATCACATTCTAATGAAGCCAACGGCACCACATTATCTGCAAAAAGCAGAGAACATTCGGCCACCAAAATGTATCTCCTCTAACACTTTGGCCGTGCCCTGAAATCCTGTCAATAAAAGTTAAAAACAGAATCGGTGATGAAGGGCAACCATGGCGATCTCCGACACCGTTCGTACAGTGACCTAACAGGCCTGATTAAGGGGGCCTGGTACCCCATACTTGTACACCCCCTCCCCCCAAAGCTCATTGATGTACACAGAGCGCCTTCTCCTAGTCCACTAGTTGGGCATCTCCCATGCAACCTCCAGAGCCTGCTAGTGTGTAGAGCTGGTCCAGCGTTCCATGGCCAGGACAGAAACCATCTATCTATCGGAACTTCAGAGTATTTGACCGGAACTTTCTCATACAGCGTGTCTCCATTTCATCGGGCCGTTTAGACCGGGCCGTTTTCGGGGGCCATTTCAGGAACCAACAGAGTACCTGAATGGGGGTATGTGTTCAGAATGGTCCGATCGAGTCACTCAGTGGGAGCTGTGTTTACATCACATTGATTGGTTGTGATTCAGAGGGAAGTGAGCAGACGTTGCCAAACAACCCACTTTTAAAAATAAGAGTTGCTGGAGAAGCAGTTTATTACAACATGGCAAACAGAAACAAAGCAACAAGCCCTCCTTCCATGTTGATCTCTTGTTATTTCTGCTGCTCTGGGTGTCTTTTTTGCATTGATCAGTGATGCTACTTTCTGCTGAAACAGTGTGATATGCGAATGTCTTTAGCGGATTCCTTAAAGGGCAGATTGTATATGGAGACACGGCGGCTGAGAGGACGTGAGGCGTGCCACTTTTCCGTCTTTTAACAACGCTGTAAAGTAGGCTACGCTGCACATACGAGGGATTAACAGCCTCGTTGATTGGACAAAATGCCAACTTAATACTTTTTTTTTTCATTAACTCTTTTGTGCGGCTTCTCTGCTCCACGTTGCTTCTTATGGTAAACAGATGGGAGAAAACCAATTGACTGGGGCACAAGGGTGTTTTAAAAAGGTGAGCCAGAGTGATGTGCACAGGTGCTGAGTGGTTATAATCAGTAATATGGCAGGTTATATATATATTTTCTGTGATTAATATTGTGGTACAACCACAGGTTGTTACACTGTGGGTTGCAGCCAGCTTCCACAGCACTCTATAGGCAGATAAGAAATGGTGAAAAGAGGTGGGGGAAGGAAGGAGGGGAGAAGAAAAATGCATCTCTTGCCTGCTCCCTACAGGAGGACCAGGCTGAGGTGCTAAAAAAAACCCACCTCAATACATAAAAGCACATATATCATTCACAACATGTGATAACAGAAGGGGGGAAAGAGTGGGTGTGGGTTCTCCCGCACAGCAGACTGGGTTCGCGCTTGATCAGTGCGCTTGTCCAGGCTTGGTTCAGGCTGGAATTTGTTGCATCAGACTTAAGAGTCTTTCAGCGGTCTCAATTCTCCAAACAGACGAATTAGAGCTCATTTTCTATCCACCAGGCTTAGAAACTTCTCCAACTTGTTTTCCACACTGCATTCGAGTCCTTCAACGGCAGCCAGCTTGCTGCTCAGAACATCCAGCTTACAATTTTGCTCGTTCAATGCATAAGTCTGAGTGTTGACAGCATGGCACATTCCTTCGTGAAGCTGTAAAAGCTTACCAATTGCTATAAACTGCTTCTGAATTTTGCGATACATTAGGAATCCACCCATACCCAATAGCAGAAACCTGGTTATCATGAATCAAATTATGTAGATATCTTCAACGTCCTTCACGGACAGCAGCGACGGGCATATAATCTTCCATTTACCCCAGGAATCCAAAAAATATCCAGCAGCGAGTGTCCCGTCAGGACAGGAGGGCTCTCCCTTACCCATTTTATAGGTAGAAATTTTTTTATTGATTGCATAAAGAGACCAGCTGACCAGATCCATAGTTGCTAGTGGAGGAAAATGCAGAGAGAGGCTCCAGATAGGCACAAGATACAAAGAGCAGGCAGGAATGGTAAACGGCAGGGAGGAGAAGAAAAAGCATCTGTCTTCGTCGAGAGCAGGAAGAGAGGTAGACTATATATTTAAAGCACCTTTTCATGTTTACCCTTTGTGTGTATTTTAGTTGGTATTTCTTTAAAACAATTTAACAACTAGGCACCATTTTATTTTTGCTTTTTTTTTGTTTCTTAGATAAATGAAATGCTTGGCAGAAAAGTAAATTACAAACCGATCTCTAACATAACAAGGTTACCTCTTAATTCTGAAATTTACTTGAGCTTCAGAGAGTTCTTGAAACAAGAAAAACAACATGTCAGTTCTTGTATTAGCATCAAGTGTTGCAGGGGGAAAAAAGCTATGTATAAGTATCAAACACCCCACACATTTGTTGTGGGGAGCCCTTTAGGAGCTATTAGGAGAAACAGACATCACCTGTAGCCATTGCCAGAAACCACACCAAAGCTACCAACTCCATGTACACCAGTCAGACCAAACGAAGGCACCTTGGCCACATCAAACCAACCTGTGTCTGCAGCTCCAAGTACAGCTGATCCAGATCCTGCCAGAACTAGGTTTGACATGCTTGTCATAAAACCACAAAGACTGAATTCACAAGAGAAAAAGGAATTTGAAGAAAATCTTAAGAGTAAATTGTTACAGTTTCAGGCAGAAAGGAAATGTTCTCATGAGTAATTTGTTTTCAAAAGGGGGATTCTTGGTGTATTC
This sequence comes from Valencia hispanica, assembly GCA_963556495.2. Taxonomy (NCBI): domain Eukaryota; kingdom Metazoa; phylum Chordata; class Actinopteri; order Cyprinodontiformes; family Valenciidae; genus Valencia; species Valencia hispanica. Next base: position 47,791,066 of record OY747712.1, read on the forward strand.
TGTTTTAGTGTAACCTGTTTAACTGGAAGTTCACACAAGATTCAGCAGAGTGTAAAGGACAGTGCTTATGATATATGTGGAATAAAGCTGGAGGTTAAGTTGCTCTACAACGTGTTGCTTGAACCAAACATCCAAAAACGACATTACTCAGTTAATTAAAATGTAATAAGCTGTGCCTTCATACATTTTTCCTTTTTATTCCTCACTAAGCTTTAAGTAATGTATCTGACCAGTCTAAAATATTCTGAGATAGGCAGACAGACATCTGGAGAAAATCTCATGTAACGGCTGAAAGTTAGAAACTCCCATTTGTTTTAAACATCTCTCTGAACAGTTATGTTTTAGCATTACTTTGTTTTACTCCATGTATGTTGCAAAAGGAGGATAGACAGGCTGTAATCAGTCAGTGAGGTTAACAACTTTAATTACAATATCTAATAGGGATATGTATTGGTAAAAATCTGGCGATACGATATGTATCTCGATACAGGAGAGACGATACGATTTATTGCGATACTATGAGTAAGACTATATAATGTGATTTTTAAAACTGAATTTAACTGTAGAAAATCTGTCAGCATTCTAAACACCCCAACCTGTTTAATACTATACACAGCCAGTTTTGGGTGATCTAGTTGATCCACTGGAACACAGAAGGTGCAAACAGCTACAAACTACCAGTCATACTTTTAATTTTACTACAAGAATGACTGTCATTAATTGTTCTATTCAAATCCTAAAAAAATAAAATTAAAATAAAATCAATACTCTGCAATGTTGACACAGAGTGAGCGAGTTTTTGTCTGGTTTACATAACCATCAAAAATTATGATAAATAATTTAATATTAATATAATTATTGATGAGGCTCAAGTTTAATTTATTAATATTAGGGGCACCATTTCTGTTTAGAAGACCAGACATCCAGTCTCTTCTTGAAGGTGTAAATTCACACGCCGTAGACAATAATTGTACCCATACATAAAATTTAAACGCAGACCACTTCTCTTTAAGCTAATGGGAATTTATTAAGAAAATAGATCAACCTTACACCCAAAATATTTAATCAATAATTCCCATCTATTCTAAAGCATGCAACTAATTACTACAGATTTTATAAAACAATAATATGTGAAAATTAAACACAATTAACATGAAATGGATCAGGGAGAAACAGACAGCTCAAGCTTTGTTCAGGGAGGGAGGTGGCCCTCACTCCAGGGGGGGGGGGGGGGGCTCAGGTCACAGATAGCCTAGGAGACAAAGGGTAATAAAACTTAGCTCTGGAGCACATGGGATGAATTGGCCATGTGGAAGGCCTCAGCTTTAACTAACAGACAAGATACAATGGTGTAAACCTTTCAGCTTAGACCAGCTAACGCAGGTCGAACCGAGCCCGACTGCCAAGCAGGTCATCAGGGAGCGTGCGAACGAACGAACGAAAGATCCACTCAGGATAAAAACAGTTTCAAACAAAGCAAATTCAGCTCAAATGAAAAAACACTTTAAACCAACAATGAACAAGATCTAACTTGTTAAGAACTCTATTTTTCCTATTTATATCTGCCCAGACACAAGATAAGTAGAAATGAACCGGGTAAGTCGTACTTTGCGTTGAGGGAAGTTCGGTCCACGAGGAGGAGAGCAAAATGTGTCTGTAGTTACGCAAGAAAAGGAAGAGTTAGAAAACCTGCGCAGGATCTTTAGGACTGTGTCCCAACTGCAGGCTGGATGGCCTGCAGGTCGATGTCATTACGAACTGTCTTGGAACAGTCCTGATATAGCTCAAACTGGATACACCAACAGGATGAGCACTTCGAAGCGTTGAAATCAGAGTTCTTCACAGTCCAGCAGGTCAGAACAAAAGAGAATCTTCACCGGTGAGATGTTCTCTGTATGGCAAGAGTTACTGCTAAGAACCTCTGCAGAGAACAAATTTGAAATGGCCGCCATTACCACTCTTATAGCCCTTTGGCCGTGATGTCATTGTTGATGTCACCATTGGTGGCCACGGACCAATAGGAGTGTGTTGGGAATCACAGCTAGGATTGCTGGTAAATGTGGTATGCTCAGTCCACCTAGGAAAAATGGTTTCCAGCCATCCAACAGTCTGTTCAGTTCATTTGTAGAGAATGGGATTCCAACATCCCCCCTAAGTTCTGAAGAGTTGAACCAATGTTCAGTCTTTGGAACTTGAAATTGATTCATTTTCCATGTGAACCAAGAAATGTTGCTGTCCTTCTGCGGCAGGGAAGATTTAACAGTTCACTCCATTCAAAGAACGAAAAAAACAAAAAATATTGGTCCCAGCAGCTATAATGAATGATGACGTATTGTACACAACTCTATAGAAAAGCAGGCACCGAATGGAACTTTATTTCCATGTAGAAACAGCAAAATTTATAGTGCACATGTCAAGGTAAAAAGTTTGTTTATCCCGCCCTCACAGATAATGGCGTTTACCTTTTTTAATTGCAAATCTTATAGCATGGATGGACTCTATGAAGAATGTGTTGCCCTCTTCAACTTCATATTTATTTTTATATTGACATTGTTTGGATTTTTAACTGAAGAATAATAATAATAATAAGAGTCCACTTTAGAGGTGGAGGAAAACAGGTGGCCCCAAATAAATGCTTTTATTTATCCCTGTATATATTTTGTAATTTTTCTTGTTTGCAATTTTAATATTACTATGAAATGAAACATCACAATAAATTAAATGATTAAAGTTAATGTATTCAGTAACAAAGATACTACAGTGAGGACTTCGATAGTTAAGACATACAAAGGGTTTTACCTGGGAAAATGGACTGGACTGTTGCTCTGTGGTCCTCCATTTACTCTGTTGACGTTTAAACATTTCTCTAAAAACAAGATTTACTGAAAAAAGCTTGTGAATCAATGGGAGCCCTGTGGCTGTTTCGAGAGACAGTCCCATCTAGGTCAGTTTTAAAGACTTAATTGCCTTTTTAGAAAGCTGGTTGCTACATCTTATGCAGAGCGGGGGGTTTGCTGTGTGAAAATCTCTTGCGAACTTGTGATAAATCTATATTTTAAGCAGGATTCCTAGAATTGTCTGCTAAATGTAGCTTTCCTCCTCTTCAAAGTTGTACGCTTTTCTTCTGTGTTTTCAGTGGACCTTTTCCTTCTTTCAAATAAACTTTTTAGAGACCTCTTAATCTTTTTGCTAGCTCATTGGGTTTGTTTTTAGCTGTGATGAATCACGTGACCGAGGCAAGCGTCGACATGCATCAAGAATGAGTTATAGCCGGATGCAACAGAGGAAATCCAGTCATTTTTTAAAATAAATCATTATTCAAACTCTGATAGTAAATAAAACGAAAATACTGTGAGGTATTTATTTTTTCTGTGGGGGCCAGTACCAAATGACCCACAGACCAGTACCTTTGCTTAAAGTATAGGAATACACTTGTAGCAGACCAATATTTCTGGAATTTAATTTTAAAGGGTCTAAATTAAGCATTTTCTGATGGACCCCAGGTCTACAATACCTGCAAGCCAGAATCCCCAAAACAAACAGCAATGTGTAAAATAAGGCTAAATAAAAAGTTAGAGATAAATAAGCTTTTCAATGACATTCTGATTTATTTGGATGCAGCTGTACTTTAAACTAAAGGTAAACCTAACTGTCATTCTGAACCACAACCCTAATGTATCAAACCATTAAAATTTCAGTCTAACAATTATAAGAATCCAAACAGATATAAGGCTGTACTGATATTTTATTGTTTTTATTAATTATCAACATTATTATCAACACATGAAACCACCACACACAAATCACCGTGAAGTAAAGATGATGGTGAAAATCAATACATGAATGATGCATACTTCTACAGCTAAGAATATATTTGGTAAACACATATTAGATGGAGTTTAACTCTGCATGTCTCTGCATGTATGTTCTTTGTCACTTGACTAGTTATCCTAACATTCAGTCTGTTTCAGTCATTCAGGTTTTGTCTGGTTTGTCCTTGTCCTCTGTGCTAAAGCGAAAGGGCTTATCGTAGCCCATGAGATGGTTGTAGTCATGCGGAATAGGGAAGAGATCCGGATTCACTAGAAGGCCTACGTGGCCGGCATAGAAGGTGGTGAACATCTTGCTAACAGCTGGGATCCTGACTTGACTCTGATGGAACACACACCGTTTCTCAGTCAGGAAGACACTGTAGGTAATGGCAGTGTAGGTGTCTCTATCTGGATTGTAGTACAGTCGAATAACATAGCCCTTTGTGATGAGATGGAGGAGGATGGGAGTGAGGAAGGTGAAGATGCCCACAATGCCACAAAAAGAAACCTGAAGAGCGATGCTACTGATTCCCAGTCCAGTCTTTAAGAGGATTTGAGGCATGAGGATGAGGCTGGCAGCGCTGGTGCTGTAAGAGAACATCTTCACCCCTGTCCAAAAAAGATCACAGATCACGCCAAAAAGTCACAAAAACACATTTTAGATACAGTGGGGCAAAAAGGTATTTGGCAGCCGTGCAAGTTGTCCCACTTAAAAAGATGAGCGAGGTCTGTAATTTTCATCAAAGGTACATTTCAACTGTGAGACACAGAATGTAAAAAATTCAATAAATCACTGTGTGATTTTTAAAGAATTTATTTTTATCATGGTGCAGAAAATAAGCATTTGGTCAGTAACAAAAGTTCACCTCAATACTTTGTAATGTAACCTTGGTTGGCAATGGCATTAGTCACACTTCTCCAGGTCTTCACACACTGTAGCTGGTATTTATGGCCCATTCTCCCATGCAGATCTTCTTTAGAGATATGTTTTTGGGATGTCACAGCGCACAGCCACTTCTTCACTGCCCGGGAGGAGTGTTTGGGGTCATCGTCATGCTGGAAAATACAGCCAAGTTTCATGTTCAGTGCTCTCACTGATGGAAGGCGGTTTTTCCGCAAAATCTCGCGATTCATGCCCCCATTCATCTTTTCCTTAATACGGATCAGTCGTTCTGTCCCCTTTGCAAAAAAGCTGCGCCGAAGCATAATTTTCCACCCCCATGCTTCACAGTGGGCATACTGTTCTCGGGACGCAACTCAGCATTCTTCCCCCTTCAAACACAGCAAGTAGGCATTTATGCCAAAGAGTTCTATTTTGGTCTCATCTGACCAGATGACATTTTCCCAATCCTTCTCTGCATCATCCAGATGGTCTCGGGGGAACTTTAGACGGGCCGGGACATGTGCTGGCATAAGCTGGGGGACTTTGAGCATTGCAGGATTTTAATCAGCGACAACGCAGTGTTACTAATGGTAACGATTGTACAATCCCCCCGTGTAGTTCTAGGCTAACCACAGTTCTTATGGTCATGTGTACCCGATGAGGTGAGAACTTGCATGGAGCCCCAGGTCAAGGGAGATTGTCAGTGAACTTGTATTCATTCCATTTTCCAATTATTGGTTCAACAATTGATCACACCAAGCTGCTTGCCTATAGTAGATTGGCCCATCCCAGTCTTATGCAGGTGTACAATTGTATCCCTGGTGTCATTAGACGCTCTCTGGTCTTGGCCATGGTGGAGGTTGGAGTCTGACTGTTTGAAGGTGTGGACAGGTGTCTTTTATACATATAACGAGTTCCAACAGGTGCCATTAATGTATGTAATGAAAGAAAAATATAAGAGCTTTTTAAAGAAGTAGTAACAGGTCAGTGAGGGCCAGAATTCTTGCTTGCTTGGTGATATTCATTTTCTCCATCATTATACAAATAAATTCTTTAAAAATTTATACAATGTCATTTTCTGGATTTTGTTTTTACATTCTGTCACAGTTGAAGTGTACCTATGATGAAAATCCAGACCTCTCATCTTTTTAAGTGAACAACTTGGTGGCTGCCAAATGCTTTTTGGCCCCACTGTATTGTAGTTTAGACAGTGTATGTGCACAACAGACCTTCAAAGCAAAATGTGAGATCTGGAGAGAAAAACTACATTCATAAGACATAAGGATGATATACCACAAATGAACAGATTTCACTTACAAACATTCCTTGGTCAGACGCGAAATCTTGCAAAACTAAATGTGACTTCGGAGTGAACAAACGTAGCACATGAGGAGGGGGGCAAGCTAGACGCTTCCAAGAAGTATTGCTGCACTTAACCTTGCTTTCTGATCTGACCTCATATAATGCAATTTCAGGCTAAGACAATCCAAGATGTTGAATATCCTCGATTTGTGACTGTAGCAGTCCTAACATCCTTTCGAGCAGACCAGAGCACACTGAACACAACACACATGGCAAGATTATCTTTTGAGCCATTACAATAATCAGGGGCATCCTTATGACTGTCGGAAGGGGAGAATAGGCTCCAAAATGAGATTAAAAATCTTGCTGTGTAAACTCTGCCTAAGAAAACGGCCTGTGTCGTGACTGATCAATTCTGCATGGCAATGTGTGTAAGAAACAAAATGGCAGCTTTAATCCAAAATAGCCAGCTTTCTCTGGATTGACCTATGGTAAAAAATACATTTTTGTAGGTCTTGTAAAGTTACATGCGTACCACATTTCATAATATTAGTCAAAGTATGGCTTGGGGATGATTGATTTAATTGTTCTGGAGAGCACTGTGTAAGAATTAGGCCAAGTCAACCAAATATTAGAAAAAATATTTATTAGGGGCTGGATTAATACTCATGTTGAATTTTGTGCAGATCAGATTATGTACACAAAAATTAGAGCCAAACATGGCTGGACATCATACTTTGCCATGCTACCACAGCCACATCCTCTTTAGAAAATGCTCTGGACTGGACACCAAATTACACCAACTTGTTTTCAGTCAATGGCCTCAGCTTGATGTTGATTAGGCAAAAGGAGTCAAACATGGACCTTCTAAAATAAAACAGACTACCTGTTATCAAGGAGCAGGGGTTAGGTGACATAAGCAAAAGACCCGATGAATGTGATGAGTCCTGGTCTGTGGTGACACACCCAAAATTCGGTACAGCTCTGACCTTGTGTGTGGAAGTTATTACTAGGGATGGGAATAATTAATCGATGATCGATTAATTGATCATTAAGAATTTCGTCGATGACAATTTTTTTTTTATCGATAAAAGTAATTAATGTTCTGCTGTGTTGTGCGAGTCATGAAGGAGGGGACATTTTGCTATGTAGCAGTAATTAAACAACTTACCACACGAGGGCATTGTTTGGAAGAAAAAAAAACCCCGCCTGAGGCCTACTTTGTTGCCTGCGAATAGTGTGGCGTGGGACCATTTTGATTTAAGAAATTACTCAGTTTACTGCCAACACTGCTCAGCTGTGTACAAATACAACTTGTCCACGACGCAAATGATGTACCACTTGAATAACGCACATCCGACCCAGGTTAGTGGCGGTCCATCCTCGCCTCAACCTAGCATAAAATCGTTAGCAGGGAAGAGTTGTGATCTACAACGAGCAGAGAAAATTACCCAAGGGATCTGCAAGTTAATTGAGATGGATATGCTACCGTTAAGTATTGTTGAGGGGGAAGGTTTTCAACAACTGATAAAGTTATTGGAACCAGCATATCACATTCCATCACGACGTACCATCACCAGACTGGTAGAAATGCATTACGAAGAACGGAAGCAGGAGCTGTTAAAAGAATTGAGCACAGCTGAGAGAGTTGCTCTAACCACCGACTGCTGGATCGCTTTAACAGCTGAGAGCTACATCACCATCACCTGTCACTACATCAGTGATGACTTGCAAATTAACTCAGTGGTCCTACTTACAGAAACCCTGCCAGGTCGACATACAGCTGATCACCTCGCTGAGAAATTGAACGGAGCTGTGGAGCAATGGGGACTTGAAGACCGAGTTATTGCGTGCGTTCATGACAACGCGGCCAATATTGTTGCTGCAAACAATCCCAGCCGAGTGAAATGGACTTCAGTTGCCTGCTTTGCGCACACAGTCCAGTTGGTTATAAATGACAGATTTTCACTCCATCTATATTGGGTAATATCAGCTGCTAGTAAACTTGTTAGCCACTTCAACCACAGCACTGCAGCAACCAATGCACTACAAAGGAAACAGGAGCAAATGGGCCTCGCGACTCACCGGCTCATCCAGTCCTGCAAAACACGGTGGAACTCAGTGTGTGAGATGTTTGATCGGCAGCGGTGGACTGTTGCTGCTGTGCTGTCGGACCGAACTGTGACCAAACTTCAAGATGCCAGGATCTTGGAGTTAAAGGATGAGTACTGGCAGATAATGGAGGAGACACAGCCTGTGCTGTCAGCACTTAAATGCGCCATCACGGTTATGTCAGCTGAGAAAGACGTCTCCATCTCCAACACTTATCCCGTCACCTTCGGCCTCATCAATATCCACCTCCTGCGCAGTGAAGAAGACGTGCCCAGACTCATCGAATTCAAAGCTGAAGTACGGTCATCTCTCATCAAGCGAATGAATGTAAGCAAAAGTTTTTTTTTCTTTTTAATCTTAGTTGAAATTATTTCCATAATTAATAGCCAATTGGAGTACAACTGATTACATGCAAACTTGCCTCTTATCCGCTTCGTGTTGCCTATTTAAATAGTTTTTTTTTTTTATCGATTTCCCCCATCATTTACAGGTTCAATCTGATGAGTTTGTGTTATCCGCCCCCATGATCTCATCAATGTTGGACCCTCGTCACAAGCACCTGGGTTTTCTTACACCAACACAGAAAATGGCTGCTCATGTAAAACTCGTTGAACTGGGAAAGGCAGTGGAGATCGTTAGGGCAGCTATCCCAGAGTCTGGGGGAGACGAGGACCCTGCGTTGTCTAACACAGACAAGGGGAGCGCAAACACTGGACTCGCACGTTAACATGCTCATCTTCCTCAACAAAAATCAGACTGGTCACTCCAAGTAATCCCAGACAACTTCTCTTTAAGTTAAGGGGACTTTATTTAGAAAATAGAAAATCCCATCTATTCTAAAGCATGCAAAAATTACTACAGATCTTAGACAACAATAATAGGCGAACATTAAACAAAATTAACATGAAATGAAATCAGTGAGACAGCTGAGGTTCGGGTCTGTTTATTTGTTTTTTGTGTTTTTTCTGGTAGTTTGTTAATGAGCCTAATTATGTTGGGCATGAATATCTCTTTCACCCTCTTTCTCGAGTCATTTTTTTTATATATAGCTTTGTGTTTATGTGGCAAAGTCTAAGTATTATATTTTTGGCTAAGTTACTGTTTAACATTGTTTTTTTATTTATATAATTATTACTATTATTCTTTCGGAGAAAAAACGAGGGTCCGTTGTCTTTAGGAGCACCGACATTTAGCTATTGGCTCTGCTGCTTTAGAGTGCATATTTTCAAGTCAAACCATTGAATAAATCCTGTTTAACTGTCACAAGAGTTGTTCATCTTGCAATAAAGATCTCAGGGAAGAATATGCTGTGTTTTTTTCTATTCTTTCTGCATTTTAATATGAGCTGTAAATACTGAATTTTAAAATGAAAATCTAAACGATTAATCGATAATCGATCGTTAATTCTCCTGATAATCGATGAAGACCATTTAATCGAATGCCCATCCCTAGTTATTACACCTCAAAGGTTTATGGCAAGAAGTCACACTTTGCGGCATGGCTATGCCCACATGCTTTGATTCTGCAAAAAGCTTTGAAGAGGGTTCAAAATGGTGGACTGGATCCAAAATGGCCAAGATCCTGTGGGTTTGGGTTAGGTTTAGGAATGGACTAATAACCACCCTGGGTAATCTGGTGCTGATCAAATTATTTTTGTGGAAATTACAGCCAGACGTATGGATACGGCATGATGAGAAATTTGCAATACCGCTACGGCCAAACCTATTTGACAAATGTATCTGTACTGTACGCTGTGTTACACCAACTTCTGTCTGTCACTTGGTACAATTTGATATTGATTAGATAAAGGTGGTCAAATATGGACCTTTAAAAGTAAAACATTAATAGTCTGTATTTTGCGTTGTGCAGTTAGTTTCTAGGTTGGATTCTGGACCCCTGAGAGGATGTGCTGGTGGGTGGTTTGGTAGCACTTTTGAGCTGCATACATGGGTGTAGTGGTTTGGGTGTTTCTGGGGTATTCATTGTGCTTATTGTTGACTGTGGTGGGGATGGATGCAACGAGGGGATGCATGCAATGAGGAGATGTTGGGGGTTTATTGTTCGGTGGTAGCAGTCAGCTGGCTCGACAGGGGTTGGGTCTGGAGTCTCTGTTTGTTCGCCTGTTTTGTGTGTTTAGTACTTGGTCAGTTTACTGATGGGATTGATTGGATTGGTTTGGATGTTTGGTCTTGGTGCTCTGTGGTGTATCTGGAGCTCCTGTGTTCTAGGGGTCCTTTGGATGTTTGTGGCTCCAATCTCCTTCATGTCTGCATTGAGTCCTGTGGGGCATATCTATGGCTCCTCACACCGGCTATTTAACACTCATATGGAGAAAGTTTATATACACCAGTATGGTCTCTCTATCACGCACGCACGTCTGCATTTCTACCCATATTAGGACTTTATATTGACTTCCATTCATTTTAATAACTGCATTTATGCCTAACCCAAACTCTTAACCTAACTCTTACCAGTTAATTCGTAACCCGAACCTTAACCAAAACATAATTCACACCGTACCTCTAAACCTAAACCCTAAAAAAGGGGGTCAACCATATTAGGACTGGGCTTTGGTCCCTAGATCTTGAGAAGGTTAGCGAATATGCCAGAGAAAGTCGTAAATAGGATAGCAATACAAGAACGCACACACACATGCCCGTGCATACAGATGAACTCTAAGGCTAAAGTTGCCACCAATATATGTTTTAATAATCTAGATCATGTGGTTTTACGTGATGCTATTGTATTTATATCTATTTGTGGGTTGTTGCTGTGTGATCCTCACTTCCCATTGTTTGTTTGGTTTGTTTTCTCATCGTTTTCCGTCCCTCTCCCTGCATGTTTCAAAGCAGACTACAGGTTGTTTTCTTGTATTTTCTTTATTCTCTTTCCTCTTTTCCATATTAGATGCAAATTTTTGTAGCAGTCTGTGTTACAGTGAAATTGAAGACGCCTCTGACACAAGACACTGTTGTTGTAGAATAGTCTTATGAATAGGCTTCATCAGCTTCCTGTGACCACTTCCTCACAGCTCTCTTTGTCACAGGTTGCCTCTGAACAAGTTTTTTATATTCCAAGCAGAGAAACACACGACTGTGATCTGATCTACAACATCTTGTTTTCTCCTGTTGAGCAGCTGCCAAACTATTGAAAAGTTGGAAGTGTAGTAGAGAGTGAAGCATGATTAAAATGACGAGATACTGCCATAAATGCATTGGGGTGTCCGTAGCTTTGAAACAACGGAACTGATGATATCACATGCATTGTCTGCAACAGCTGAAGGTGGAATGAAGAGGGTTGCCAAAAATAACACTGGTAAAATCTCTTGGAAAATAAAATGGATGAACTCCACTGTTCTTTTCCTGCTCTACTTCAGATCTGTCTGCTTGTAAAGTCAGGAAGCCTGGCAGAGAGACATTGGAGTTGGGGATATGCTCCAGGAGCCATGTCTCAGTGAAACACATAACAGTGCATTCCCTATACTCTAGCTGAGTCCTTGTAAGGGCTTGGAGCTCATCCATCACCAATTATCTCACATTGCCCATTATGATCGATGAAAGAGATGGTTGGAACTACCTCCTTCTCTGTCTCCTTTTCACTCCTGCTCTGCATACACCCGCCTCCTCCTTCTCGACTCATCAGGGATTTGTGACTACAGTTGAGGTATTATTTCAGCTTTTGCGATGTTAATCAGCTGGTCCCAGCTAGTTACCATCTTGTTGCCATGGATACGCATAATAATGTTCAAAATGTAAAGAAATTAACAGCAAAAGTCCTTCCAGCTTCACAGCACCAAACATTAGACAGGATATCGACCCAAAACATGCAAACTTTCCTCAAGTAAATAAAAGGAACAAACATTGACAAAATTCAATTCAAAATTTAGCCAGCAGAGCCCCTCCAACATGCAGCCATGCAGAGCAGCACAATTCTAGAAATCAATATTCCATTACTTTATTCCCTTTTAAGTTTTTGTCCCACCTCTCTTCCTTGTTTTTCTTTCTTCCCATTTATTTTCCGTCTCAGTGTACATACTATTTGAAATAAAACCACAGCAATTTCTAATAAACATCTCATACATACACATACACACACACACACCAAGTGGAGTGTTATAACATAAGCTGTAACGCTCCACTAGTGAAAGTAAATCTGTTGGGCTTCTACTTGTCACTCAGACATCAATTCTGAGTGCCACACCGCCAGACAGAACATGTGTAAAAAAAAAAATCTACCTTTTCCGAGGGGGTGAGGCGAGGCTAAGGGGATATCAGCATTTGATCATCCAGATTTGTTAAGGACCCAATCATGAACAATTACAGCAGGTCTGTAAAAGGCCTGTGAGCCTTTTTTTGAAAATGTGAAAAAAATATACATTTTTTGGGCGTGTAGGTAAAGTTTGGAGCCAGGCTCCGTACCTTCTATGCACACAAAAAGTAGGGATTTGGAACTCAAGATCCCCCAGGTTATAGTGACCAGTTTTAAAGACGATTGATCAAAATTCCTAGGAGTTGTTAAATCAAATGCGTAGGCAAAAAAGTGCCAAAAGGAGGCTACAATAAGTCAAAATTGCAAGATCAATCCAAGATGGGGGACTTCCAGTTTGTTGTAGATCATGGTTGCAAGAGACTTTTAGGTAGGTCTTGGGGAAGTTACCTCTATGATAAAGTAGGGTAAATGCTGTTTTGAAACATTCTGTGGGGCGCTGTTAAGCTAGTGCAATTTTTGCCAAATCCATAAAATACAGAAATTTCATGTACTACTGCAAAGTCTTTGTCCTATCCTGTTTGTTTAGTTTGCCAGTTAAATATTTCCAACATTTGCTTACACCAGAAAAAGAGAAACTGAGTAGAAAAATCAGTTATTTTAAAACGGTTACATTCATTAAAAGAAAAACTATCCAAACCATTATTGGACCTGAGCAGCAAAAGTGCTACAGAGGCCTATTGTCACTTATTATTATTCCTGAAAATTAATTGGTTATTTAGAGGCCTACATAAATATGAAAACACCATTAATATAATGAACTGATAAACTGTATAAAAGAGCCTCAAATAGTGCTTTCTACATGTCTGGAGGGACCACAGAGTGTGTTCCAACTACAGGGGGATCACACTTCTGAGCCTACCTGGTAAGGTCTATTCAGGGGTTCTGGACAGTAGGGTCCGACGGATACTTGAACCTTGGATCCAGGAGGAACAATGCAATTTTCACCCTGGACGTGGAACACTGGACAAACTCTACACCCTGTTGTGCCACAGATAGGTAGGATTTGGCTATGAATAATTGCTTAGGGCAAAAATTACCAAGTTTAGGGGCACCATCCTGGTGGACCTAACTAACTAGCTAACTAGCTAGATAGCTAGATAGATAGATATCCAAAATGTTCAGTCTCAGTTTATGTTTACCAGCCTGATAAGGCTGAGATAATTAAACAATAGATGAAGGAATAAGTTCTTACGCTGTGAACATTCATTGTAACTATCACTCCAAGTAATCCCAGACAACTTCTCTTTAAGTTAAGGGGACTTTATTTAGAAAATAGAAAATCCCATCTATTCTAAAGCATGCAAAAATTACTACAGATCTTAGACAACAATAATAGGTGAACATTAAACAAAATTAACATGAAATGAAATCAGTGAGACAGCTGAGGTTCGGGTCTGAAAAGGCTCACTTCAGGGAGCCCAAGTCACAGATAGCCTAGGAGACAAAGTCATAAATCTCAGTTCTGTGCCAAGATGGAGGGGAGCACATGTAGTGTAAGGAGACAAAGGGCCATAAACTAGCTTTGGCTAAAATGGACAGAGCACATGGGCTGAAGGGGGGGGAGAGAGAGAGAGAAACAGAGACAGACAGACAGAGACAGAGAGAGAGACAGAGAGAGAGAGAGAGAGAGAGAGAGAGACAGAGAGAGAGAGAGAGAGAGAGAGAGAGAGAGAGAGAGAGAGAGAGAGAGAGAGAGAGAGAGAGAGACAGAGAGAGAGAGAGAGAGAGAGACAGAGACAGAGACAGAGAGAGAGAGACAGAGAGAGACAGAGACAGAGAAAGAGAGAGGGGAAAAGAGAGGAAGGAAAAAGAAAGAAAGGTGTGATCTGCTCAGGATAAAACAAACAGTTTCAAACACAGCAATTACAGCTCAACTTATGTGTGCGGCGACGCAAAAATGAGCAAAAGGGTACAGCGCTTAAAAACACTTTAAACCAACAATGAACGAGATCTAACTCGTTAAAACTCAATTTTCTCAATTTATCTCCCCCCCAGACACAATATTAGTATAAATGAACCGGTTAAGTCCTACTTTGCCTTGAAGGTGGTCCAGTCCACCAGGAGGAGAGCAAATTGTGTCCATGGTTGAGCAAGAAAAGGAAGAGTTATAAAAAAAAAAAAAACCTGTACAGGATTTAAGGACCGTGCGCAGGCTGGATGGCCTGCAGGTCGACGTCTAACAAACTGTCTTGGAACAGTTCTGATATAACCCAGCTGCATAACCAAACAGCAAAAGGGGCACTTCGAAGCTTTGAAATTAGTTCTTCCCCGGTCCAGCGGGTCAGAACAAAAGAGAATCTTCACCGGTGAGATGTCCTCTGTTCAGTAGTAGTTCATCCAAGAACTTCTGGCTGTAGGGGAACGACTACTCTTATAACCCCCTTTGGCCGTGATGTCATCACCGATTGTCACTGTGGGTGGTCACGGACCAATAGGAGTGTGTTGGGGGTCGCTGCTAGGATGGCTGGGAAATGTGGTCGTCCAACAGTCTGTTCAGTTCATCTTATGATAAATGCAATCACAACAATCCTCAGTAGAGTCCTGGAGGGTGCGTGAGAGTTTGCCCAACCGGTTTACATGTGTTTTGTGGACTTCGAGAAGGTGTTCGACTTTGTCCCTCGAGGAGTCCTGTGAGGGGTACTCCAAGAGTATGGGGTACTGGGCCCCTTAATACGGGCTGTTAGGTCCCTGTACAACCGATGTCAGAGTTTGGTTCGCATCGCAGTAAGTCGGACTCCCTTGCCCTTTGTCACCGATCCTGTTCATAACTTTTATGGACAGGATTTCTAGGCGCAGCCAAGGTGTTGAGTGGATACGTTTCTGTGGCCTCAGGATCAGGTCTCTGCTTTTTGCAGATGATGTGGTCCTGTTGGCTTCATTGGAACGTTCTACAGCTTTCGCTAGAGCGGTTCGCAGCAGAGTGTGAAGTGGCTAGGATGAGAATCAGCAACTCCTAACCCGAGACCATGGTCTTGAGGTGGAAAAGGGTGGGGTGCCTTCTCCGGGTCATATGAGGTCCTTCCCCAAGTGGAGGGGTTTAAGTATCTGGGGGTCTTGGTCACGAATAAAGGAAAAATGGAGCGGGAGATCGATAGACGGGTTGGTAGGGCATCTGCAGTTATGCGGGCGCTGTACCGGTCTCTCGTGGTGAAGAGAGAACAGAGCCGAAAGACCAAGCTCTCGATTTACCGGTCGATCTACGTTCCTACCCTCATCTATGGTCACGAACTCTGGGTGGTGACCGAAAGAACGAGATCACGGATACAAGCGGCTGAAATAAGATTCCTCCGTAGAGTGTCGGGGCTCTCCCTTAGAAGCTTAGTCATCCGGAGGGGGCTCAGAGTAGAGCCGCTGCTCCTCCACATCAAGAGGAGTCAGTTGAGGTGGCTCAGGCATGTGGTCAGGATGCCTTATGGACGCCTCCCTGGTGAAGTGTTTCAGGCACGTCCCAGTGGGAGAGGCCCAGAGGAAGACCCAGGACACGCTCGAGGGACTATGTTTCTCGGCTGGCCTCGGAATGTCTTAGGATTCCTCCCGAGGAGCTGGCCCAAGGGGCTGGGGAGAGGGAAGTCTGGGTCTCTTTGCTTAAGCTGCTGCCCCCGCGACCTGACCCCGGATAAGCGGAAGAACATGGATGAATGGATGGATGGACAGTCATTATTTTTGGTATTTTAGTACATTTAGTAAAAATATTAATTTTGTACCAAAAACCGTTAGTGGAGTGCCCTCTTCAGGTTAAAACTTTACACTGCACTTGAATAGGGGACTTTTACCGGCTCAGCTTGGATTACGGACTCCAGCCTGCATTTCTGATGTCAGCCATCCTGCCGCTGTGGAGTATAAAAAAGCCCAGTCTCGGCCACGCCTGTGTTGGAGTTGGAATAGCACGAAAGTGCTATTATTATTATTATAATTATTATATCTGCCCAGCAAGCTAGTCCACTGGTAGACAGCATACACATGCTTAGAGAATCTAACGGAGTTCAGAAGCAGAATTTCCAGGGGTGCATTCATTCTATAGAAACAACTGCTGAAGCGTGCATGTACTGTTCTTCACCCTGTGGTGAGATGCAGTCGTGGGAGAAATTAAATCTGGTACCGACACTGTATCACATGAGCCCTCAATATTTCAGTCATAATTGACGACTATACAGATGCTTCCAACATGATTCCATTTGAATCCTGTTTATGTGCGGATGATTCAAAATGGAAAACCCACAGGTAGTTGGGCAGCAAGAGCTTCAACACAGCCATCCAGTTGGTAAGTAACATTATTAAAGCAGCTGTTAGACTGTATAACCATCACTCCTCCCAATTAACTCAATAAGTGTTTGCATGATTGGTGTTATTTGCATTTCTCTCATTTCAAATCACATTTCTGCAGTTATTCAATTCAATTCAAAAATGCTTTATTGATTCCAAAAGTAAAATTAAGTCTTGTAGTAGCTCATAATATTCAAATTTCTTCAAGGAGTTGTAAACATTGATGGCTGTGGTCAGGAAGTATTTCCTGTAGCAGTCTATATTACAGTGAAACTAACAAAGCCCCTACCTGCAGACACTGTTGTTGGATGATAGTCTACAAAGATGATTCTTAGGGTTGTCCATTATTTCACACCTCTGTTTACACAGTTTTTTATTTGTCACTTTTTGTAAATAGCATTTTATTTAATGCACCGAGACATGTATGTTTTGCACATTTCTTGAACCCCCCCACGGTGTAGCACCACAGCTAAAAAAAATTCTAGGGGAAACACTAAGGAATATTCTATTCTAATGTGTGCCCATTTTGCACACATTAGAATAGAATAATCCTTAGTTGCGCGTGGTAGAAAAGACTGAGCTACATTCAACACTGCCAATCTGACAAAAAAACTGAGCCAGCCCACACATAAAGATGCATTAAAAAACAAGGAGAAATTGCCTAAGGAGAGCAAAAAAAAATCAAAAAAGTCATAGCCAAGACAGCCAGTCTAATCACACTGGATGTGGTTGCAAACGTATTTTGCAGTCTCCTGAAGCACCTGGAACTGGAGCCACTGTATGAGATGCCTTCTTGTCACTTTTTTGCAGACACAGCTCTGCCGGGGATTCACAAAAAGCTACGCCTGCTAGTTATTTTATCAACACGGTTGAGCGTCATATACATAATAAAAAGAAACTTAAAAAGGACTTGGATGTGTTTCTAAAATCAAATGACTCGGACTAGACTAAAAAGAAACGTTATCGGGACCTCCCTACTTATTTAGGTTTCATTCTAAATCATATACAAATATATTTGCTGTTTCATACACAAGGTAACAGTTATGGTACAACAAGGAGACAAATTATAATAAAGAAAAGAAAAAAATAAGGTAGAATAAAGCAAAATGAAATAAAAGAAATAGAATTATATAAGTATATCCATAGCAGGGCTCCACCTTTTAATGAATGTGTTTTTGGAAGTCTCAGAGAATGTGTTATTTGTTCCATTTGATATTTGCAAAGCTATCGGAGGAATTAAAGCTACAAGGCACAAATTCTTTTCAGATACTTACAGCTAAGGGATTTTCTATTAAAACAAAGACCTTTATTTTTCCAGTCCACATATTGTGTGCTGGAGGATCAGACTTCAACCACCTTACTGTAACGCATTTAATTGCTGTTGCTTGTAGGATCTCTTTAAGAGATATTTTCTGGCTCTTCCTTCAATACTTCTTGGTGTTATACCTAGTAGGGCCACCATAGACCCTTATGCATTTCACACTGAGCGCCAAATTTTTTTAGCCAATCGAATTTGAGTTTCCGCATTGTCGGCTATCAATCAACTTGCATGCAGATCGAGCAAACATATGAACATGGGGCTGCGCACACAGACCGCTCCGTGTCTTCCCATTTACAGTCGCCATATTGTGAGAGAGCATTAGTCATGCAGTAGTTGCACACCTCCGAAATGTCCATAGCAAAAATACAATCGGGTGGTGCTCAATACCGCTTGCTGCTTACTTCTTTGACTTGCTGTGTCGCCACAGGTGATGCACGTGCACAACTGCTGCAGTAGGGCTGGAGGGAGGGAAGGGGAGGGTGGAGTGTTTTGGGAGGGGCCTTGGTACGTCGGATTAAAAAAATCTCTCATTCCCAAATATTCCGGACTGCAGTTTTAATGTGATTTTGGTCCAATATTGTCAATATCAGTTTAAGTCCTTACTAATGTTTTGAATTAAACTTTTGTAATTTAAGTCATAAAGTTGTTGTAAAGAAGGTGACATATGTATACCTAAATATTTAATGCCATCTATTGGCCATTTAAACAGACTCTGCAATTTAGATGTATCTGAGATGTTACCACCTATATCCATGGCCATTGTTTTATCTACGTTTAATTTGTAGCCCGAGAAGTATCTATACCGGAGAATGATCTCGTATTATTGTTTAGGGTTTTGTAATATACAGCAAAACGTCGTCAGCATACATTGAGATTTTATGCTTTTCTGTTTATCATAATCCTCCTTATATTACCATTCTCCCTAATCAGCTGTGCTAATGATTTTATAATGATATGAAATAACAGAGGAGATAGTGAGCACCCTTGTCTACACCCACGTTCCAGAGTGGAACGACCTGAGAGAAATCTGTTCACATTAACTGCAGATTGTGGATCTGAATATAAGTTTTGTATCCATTTGATGAAGTTTGGGCCGAATCGGAATCGTTTCAGAGTTTACCAGATACTCAATCGAATGCTTTTATGGCATCTAATGATAAGATCATTGACCTCTCTTCTTTAACTTTTGGGTGTATCATTAAATTGAACAACCTTCTGATGTTGTCCCCATAGCATCTTCCCTTTATAAAACCTGTCTGATTGGGATGGATAATATCTGTAATAATTTTATTGACATGTCTAGCCAAAATAGCTGTTAAGATTTGTAGTTCTGTATTCAATAATGAGACCGGTTTGTATGAATGGCATTTGGTGGGATCTTTGCCATCTTTATGTATCACCACTATACTAGCCTCTCTCCAAGAAGGGGGCATGGTTCCAGATTGTAACACATGAGCGTGTAATAATAAGGGTGATATAATCTCTAAAAAAGCTTTATAAAATTTGTTAATATACCCATCTGGGCCAGGGATTTTATAATTTTTCAGAGTGGAGATTATCTCACGCATTTGCAGCTCCTTGATGGGCTCATCCAGTTCTCTTGCTATAGATTCAGGTAGTTCTTTCAATTTGAAGTCTTAAAAATTTAGCCAGTTCCTCATTATTTGTGCAGGTGTCTGTATTTTTGTATAGAGTCTTGTAAAAATCTGCAAAGGACTGTGATATTTCATCTGACTTTGTGAGAGTTGAGTTATTTTCCTTTAATTTCTGTAGTAGGTTTGACGATTGTTGTTGTTTTAAGTCTTAACACTAGTAGCCTGCTCGCCTTACTACCATTTCTGTAGTATTTTTGATTGGTGAACCCTAAATCACCCTCTATTTTTTCATTAATTAAACTGTTTTGGTCCCTGCATTTCTCTTTCAGATTATTTAATAAACTTGAGGATGGGTTTATTTTGTGTTATTGTTCAAGCTGCCTTATTTTTGTCCTCTAGCTCTCATTTTTCTTCCTTTTTTTGGCACTTGTAAAGAAAACTAGAAAGTTTCAGGAAATTTAAACGGGGCCTGCCACGTGGTGCGTAATCAGTCACACACCCCCAATCAGAGGTTATGTTGCCTAGTCTAGCATACTAATGCTAGCTAACATGTTATCAATAGGTTCGAAGCAATAAGTAGAAAAAGTTGGGACTAATTAAAAAATTTGCAAAAATGCTAACATGAGCTAGCATGCTAATGCTAACTAGCATGTTATCAATAGCCTCGAAGCAATGAGTAAAAAAAGGTAAGCAAAATAAAAAAATTAGCAAAAATGCTAACATGAGCTAGCATGCTAATGCTAACTAGCATGCTAATGCTAGCTAACATGTTATCATTAGCATTAGAGGAATCAGTACGAAAAGTTAGTCAAAAACCCAAATTTAGCTAAAATGCTAAAAATAGCTAGCATGCTATTGCTAACTAGCTTAATAATGCTAAGTAACATAATATTAGGTAAGCGGTGTGAATACTTTTCTATGTGTTAGAATACTCTCCTAAGTCAGATAAGCGATCTGTTTTAAAAGCCCAGGCAGCAATGTGCTTAGAAATGAATGGACAATGTCAATGCTGAAGCATTATGGGAAATGGAGTTATGGCCAGAATAAAGAATGTGCCTATTAAGTCAACTAACTTATAGACAGAAAGAGAGAGAGAGACAGGGACACAAAGTCCTTTAAGACCGCTCAATTCGCAGCTCGACAGTCACTGACAGAGAGACAGAGACGGGGAGACAGAAAGAGACAGAGAAAGACAGACAAAGAGACAGAAAGAGAGAAAGAGACAGACAGAGAGACAGACAGACAGACAGACAGACAGACAACCCCTATGAATCTTCTATAGAAAATCTGAAGGCTTTTATTTTAAAGAGCTTGTTTGAGTCTTATTTTGAAAGTCCATCATGGATGTCAGTTAAGGCTGATTGAATATCATATGTATAATGAAAATCTCTGAAGGGTAATCCATTAATCTAACAGGCCTTAACTCCATGTCTAAATAGAGTTCTAATGACCTTAAGTGACCTTTTGTTCTCCTCAGAGGCCAGCTGTGCTGTTGCTAAGTAACAGCAAAGTGACAGGTGTGTGACCCGATCAGCTGATGCTCGGCTTACAGGCAGTCAGACAGACAGAAAGACAGCAATAGTTTAAAACAATAGGGTCCTGTGATATTGTATTGAAGATCAGAGGGCTTTTATTTTGAAGATATTGTTGAGTCTTATTTTGAAAGTCCAGCATGGATGTCAGTTGAGGCTGATTCAGTCTCTTTATTCATATGCTGCGCTACCACCAATGGTAATCAACTGTTCTATCAGACCTTAAATTCATGTCCATAGAGTATTATGATGACCTTTAGTGACCTTTAATGAGCTGTTCTCCACAGAGCCTCAGACAGTGTGGGTCAAAAGTCAATTTCAAGACATGTAGGAGCACTCCACACTAATCAGAATTACTGGAAATGAATCTACAGCTACCCAAATGTCAGTTTCAAGACATGAACAAGCACTCCACACTAATCAGAAAAAAAAGAGACAGAGAAAGGCAGAAAAGTTCTTGGAGAGCGCTGCTTCCGCAGCGCAGCTTCCACTGACAGCTCGTCACACAGACAGCTGATGTCTCAGTTCTTTCAGACCGCTGCGGACCCTCCGCTGAGAGACAGACATGGAGTCCTTCAGAGTCAGTCGCTGACAGAGAGACAGAGACAGGCAGAAAAGTTCTTGGAGAGCGCTGCTTCCGCAGTGCAGCTTCTGCTGACAGCTCGTCACACAGGCAGCTGATGTCTCAGTTCTTTCAGACCGCTGCTTCCGCAGCGGACCCTCCCTCCCTCCTCTGCGGCTTTTATTTTGTAAAAATTGTTTGAGTCTTATTTTGTGGGCCAAAAGTCAGTTTCAAGACATGTATGAGCACTCCACACTAATCAGAATTAGTACAAAGTAATCTACAGCTTCTATGGTAAACCTGAAGGCCTAAATCCATGTTCCAATAGAGTTGGAAAGAACTCTAATGACCTCTGGCTCGCCTGAGAAGTGCAGGTGTGCCGTTGCTTGGCAACTAATGGCCGTGACTAATTTAGGTGACTAATTTGTCTCTGACACGTCAGCCACTTTGAAGCTCTAAATCCATCTCTGACCCCAAAAAGGGGTCCGAACAAATTGCCGCTGTTCGAAAACCGTAGGGGGTATCGAAAATTTTTTTGAAGCGTCAGTGAGAGCTGGGTTTCGTCTTCGATCATGGAAAAGCCCAACTCTCTACATATTTCACAGTCCAAGAACAAACGAGAGAGAAATGTCTTGTCACAAGGTGCAGCTTCAGACTTTCTCAATGTAAAAGTATACGCTGCTCTTCTGAAATCTGCTCAAAATGTGTCAGATTTTTTGCAAACTCGAGTGCGCTGAGAGAAAACGGTGAGACATAGAGAAATTTAGAAAAGATCGTGTGAATGTCGTCGGACGTGACTTTCACATGGCCAAAAATCAGTTCAGTAGAACGAAATATGTGACCGTGACGGCGAGTTAAAAAATAATTTGGGTTCCAGCTCGGACAAAGTCTCACACTCTGACAAAGCGGCAGTTACACTGTCGAAAAATTAAAATTTTTAAATTTGAGGCAAACTTTGGGTCGCTCAGAGGCGTATTGTGAAAAAACCGTAACATATCAACATCCCGTCTTCACTTCTGAAAAGTGCTCGGATATTCCTACAAACTGAGATTTCAATGGTTTTTCTAAGTGAACGTATGATGACACAGTAAATCCTCAAAAAAGTGGATTTTTTTGATCACTCCGACACCTGACTCCATTCATTTCCTATGGGCTGTTTTGGGCGTGGTTTTTCGCTAATTACGTCGCCATGGTAACTCCAATCGCTTATAAAAGTAATAGCACCCATCGTGGGATCGAGCCGCACGTTTTGATATATATATTGTGGGGGTACATGCTACGGTACGACCCGCATTAACGCTGGACGGAAGAAAAATAAATAAAGAAGCCGTTTAGAGGTGTAGAACAATAGGTGCCTTGCCATGCAATTGCATGGGAGGCAGTGCATTGCATTGCTTCGTAATGCAATGCTCTGCTTCTCCCTGCATTGCAATGGCAGGCCCCAATTATTCGACCTCTAATATATGCCTTTGCACAGTCCCATAGATAAGGGGTGATATTTCAGGCGAGGTATAAGTGTCAAGAACATTTTTTTAGTTCAGTTTTTATAAATGCAATGAGTTCTCCATCACTAAGGAGCGATGTATTGTTTAGTTGATGGCCTTTTGCCAATATTCCACGACATTATGAGAGGAGCGTGATCGGATAATGTAATTGGGAGGATCTTGATGTCGACTACTCCGCTTACACCGTTCTTCTTTTAAATTCAGTCTCGGAGAAACATGCAGTCATGTAGCGGCTTTAATGTTCAAAGTAGAAGCAGCTGTCACGATAGGACTAACAACTGCTGCACGTACCAGTGAAGCTAACAGGTATTAAAGCACTGCTGCACAATATATTATTTAATTCGGATAAGGTTAAAAATACATAGACCCTCTATCAATATGATTTAGGTGAAAAAAAATAGATGTTTTAATCCAAAATTATAGGGATCTACAAATGAACGCTGCAGGAATCCAGGCTTTCTTCGGATCGTCCACGTTTAATCTCCTTATTGCCCGGAGCAATCCCTTTCGTTTTTCGTGATCCTTTTTGGAGGGAATTTGAAAAAAAACTTTTATCAGGCCCCCAACGGGCCATACAATTAACCACACAGCAAGAATGAACCATCAGCTTTGCTAAATCATCCTCGAAAGATGCAAAACAATATAATTACAGGTAAAATACGCTGCTTCCTGCCACACAGTACCATGATGCATTGCAGGAAAACATAAACATTGACGTCACAAAATATCCTCCTATTGGGAATTCTTTCTATCTGCTAAAGGGGTGCTGGTAAAGCCGGCTGCTACTGCGGTCTTCCAAACCCTGTATTGTGTTAATGTTTGTAACTGTTTGTATGATCTTGGATTGGTTGGACTGAAACTGAATTACCCTACAGGGATTATTAAAGTATCTCTTCTCTTATCTTACCTTGAGAGCTCATAACTCAAAAGCAGGGTTAGATGAAATAGAAGAAAAGAAAGCGTAAAATATTAATGAAAAATAAAATTGTAGAAAATAAAATTGAACAAGTAATAAAGTGGGTGTATATGAAAACTGGAAGCTACACGGAAGATACCCAAGAATTACCACGGTAACAGTAGCATATGATTTGTAATATTTCACCTTATTTTCAGAGTATGTGGATGCGAAAGTTATTTTTTGCTCTTTTTAGATCCCTAGGGAACAAAGGAATCATCACAACCAGAGCTGAACATAGAACAAAAATAGAAGAACATGACCGACATATATGTCCAGTTGGTCCTGTGGGGGCACAGTGCCAGGCTGCATCTCTAACATTCAGCTTCGCGAACAGTCCATCAACAACCTGGTTCCCTTTGGTTTGGACAGAAGTCGAATTATATTAAGTCAGTAACTATGCACATCGGGCAGCCCCAAAACCTCATAAAATAAAGACATATCAAACACAAAAACATATGTTTCAAATGTAACGGTATGTTTGTAATAAGTTACTTTAGCCAAAACGGCAGGCAATCATGTTCTCTGGAATAGGCTATTGATAATCTCTCATCTGTTCGGTCCACAATGTGCAGATGACGACCCCCAATTCAAATATCTGTCTTAATAGATTGTATATTCTATGTATATTCTCTATATCATATTGCAGTAGAGACTGCAATTTTTTTGCGTATCAGACTTTTTTCCCCCCCTCTTTTTTTCAAACCTGATGTCGGTAAAGGATACTGTTGTTTAATGCTCCGGCCCATCAGCTGGAAGGAAGTGTTTCCTTATATAGTTCAGTGCTTTAGCAGGATCCACGAACTCCTGCTCATTGTTGTTATTTGAGATGTGGAACCCGGCTGAATACAGCACACCATAGCTGATCCCAGGTTTCCCCTGAAGCATCTTTCTGGCAGGCATAAATGCTGCTCTGGCGTATAGCGAATATAGCGATCGGATTCCCCTTGTAATTGAGTTGGCCGCCTCGGTCCCTTGCTTTCCTTAGAATATCCTAGGCATCTCCCTTGTTGTGTAGCTTTGCAATAATTACACGAGTCTTATCTCTGGGTCTCCTGTATCAGGCTGCGATGTGAGCGTTAGATTAGAATTTCTTGGTCCAGGTGCAACACCTCTTGAGTTTGGAGACTGCGGAGAGAGAGCTCAACCCTGGCTCCTCAGCCACCCCTGTGATTCGAATGTTTCCCTTCCTCATCCTGCCCTCCATGTCCTCACACTTTTCTTTTAAGACTTCGACTTGTTTCTTGAGGTCCGTTACCATAGTTCTAACCGATACAGCTTCATCCGACCACGCTGATAAGCCATCCTCGACAGCCTTGACGTTAGCTTGCACCTGCAAACTTCTGTGCGGATAGCTGCTGTGTTGTTAGCAATCTTGGTATTCACTTCAAAAATTTATTTCTTCAGCGATTCAAAATCCTTCACCAGCGACCGCCCCGGTCGACCGACATGCGACCGGGGCGTCCCGCCTTTAATTCTCTAATAACTGATGAGATTTCTTTTTTCAATGAGGAGAGGATTCGGCTTTGATTGTTGCGGTGTTCATGCTTGTACCTACTTCAGGTACAGGTTGGGTCAGGCAGGGTTTGTCTGGACTTTTAGCAGAGGAGGTTTGAGGCCTTGTGTTAGGCCGAGCTTCATAGTTGTATTTTCGGAGGTTTGTTGCCATCTGCGTTGGTTTTTCTTCACTAACATTGCCGGGTAGTTGTAATTATACAAAGGGCGGGTAAAATCCCATTCAGTGTAATAGCCAATGTCCACGAGGCCGTCTCTTTGGCATACATGAATGGGGACTTTTGGGGAACACTTCAGACATTTGGGGAACATGGTGTAAGACGACGGTGGCAGGACCCACGGTCGGTCGTAAAATCCCAACGTCATCGAAGCGCCGCCGAAATAAGTCGGTGTGTTCCCAAACGTCCCCCGGACATTCGGGATTACACCTTGACCAAAATAAGTCAGTGTGTACCCAAATGTCCCGCGGACACTCGGGATAACAACCTGACCTTTGACCCTAAAAGTAGTCGGCTCGACATGCGACCGGGGCGTCCCGCCTGTCTGGAGGCTGGGATCCGGCAGTGAAAATCGCAGGTTTCTACATCGAGCGGAAGCCGAGATACGAGCCTTAACGAGCTTGACCTTTGTCCCAGTTACAGCAGTTGGAGTGGGGGATGGGCTGCATGTTTGAGGTTCAGACTGAACTGGACAATTGGGGAACACAGGGGACATAAGGGCTACATTGCGCCTTACGTGCAGGATGGCCCGACGGTTTCCCATTTGTCCCAAGGACATTTGGAATACGTTTTTTTCGAATGGGCGTTTATCCCAAATGTCCCAGTTTACCCTGACTTTGGGACAAAGGGAATACTTGACCATTTTGAGGAATGTACCCCAAATGTCCTTTGTGAAACCTAGTTATGGGAAATTCGGAATACACTGCTACGCGTCTACGCGGCCCCCGTGAGAAGTTTGGATTCCGAGACGTTTAGAGACGCGTGCTTCCAAACGGAAGGAGAAGAGGTCGCTCCGAAGGAGTCTGTCCGGTTTTCAACATCGCAGGATTTGAAATGCTCGAAATACGACGTTTTGAACCTGGGACTTTTGGGTATATACTCCCATTCGTTTTTGGAGGGGAAATTTCACATTCAAATGTATTCCAAAGGGAAGGGCCGTTTCTCGGCCCCCATGCATCCTGGGAGGCTGGGACCGCCTCAGAAAGGTTCCTCCCGGCCCCCAGAATGTCATATAAAAAAATCCAAACCTCTAGCACCAGCAGAATTTTTTTCCCCCTCATTTTGACCACTTTTCTCTCATTAGCCTCTCAGGCTCATGGGTTCTCAGACCCTACGCGGTCCAAGATCTGAAGAGAACCAATTATCTCTCCTGGATGTTTTGCTGGGAAAATTATGCTGGATTTCAAAACCGTGACCCCTGGCTGTGTGTCCTCCAAATCTCGTTGACCTACGACCTTTGGCTGGGAAGATATGAACCAAAAAGTTTTGGTGTGATTTTTTTCAAAAACTAGGGACTTTGGCGTGTCTTTTAATTAATTAAAAATACTAAACGTGCACCGATCCTAACCAAATCGACAGGGGTGACTCGTGACACATCCGACATGGACTGAGGAGGAGGTTTCCCAAATGTCCCGGAAGGACACTCGGAATAATCTTGATCCCAGGGTCGCGTTTCGACCCCGAACGCGGTCCGATCCGCATTCACTCGACGTATTTTGTCAGTGTGGACCCCGGGGTCGTGCACGTGAAATCTCGGCTCTCTAGGTCAAACGCAGGCCGAGTTATGAGCTTAATTAGTTGATATTCTTCTCAGAAAGCGGGGGATGTGCATCAATCGCCAGGGACAATTGGAATACATTTCAAAGAATGGGAGCGTATTCCAAAAGTCCCTGAAGTCCCTAATTTGCCAGGGACAATCGACATACATTTCCTAGAATGGGAGCGTATTCCAAAAGTCCCTGAAGTCCCTAATTTGCCAGGGACAATCGGCATGCATTTACTAGAATGGGAGCGTATTCCAAAAGTCCCTGAAATCCCTAATTTGCCAGGGACAATCGGCATACATTTCCTACATTTTGGCGTGCCATCAGACATTCCCAATTTAAGTCGACTGCTTCAGGGTTACTTTCCCTTCGCCCAGAAAAGTCTCCTCAAAACTGGGTGAACCCTCCATACCCAGGGACCATGCAGTAAGTTTTAGCCCGGGATAGAGAACTCCAGGCTGGGTAAATAGAGCCACTAATGGCCCTCCAAACCCAGGGACCATGCAGTGATTTTTAGCCCAGGATAGAGGCCTCCAACCTGGGTAGGTGAAGCCAAAAAGTACCCTCCATATCCAGGGGCCATGCAGGGATTTTTAGCCCAGGATAGAGGCCTCAAACCTGGGTAGGTGAAGCCAAAATGTACCCTCCATACCTACGGGACAGCCAGTAGTTTCACCCCAAGTAACGGCGCGAAAAAGTAAGTAATAGGTGTAGTGCAGGAACGGAGTAGCAGCACAAACGGATTAAGAGAGAAACATTGACTGTAAACTTTAGCTATTGGATCAATCTCTAATTGAAATTTCTCTGTAGTTTTTTTTTCTCCATGTATAAAGATGATGCGACGGATGAATGTCCAGCAGGCAGCTCAGCTGTTTTTTGAGCTGGAAGACGAAGACTCTCAGCCAGAGTCTGAGTCAGATAGCGAGGTTTTTGATGATAATGTGGCAGATCCATCCTTCCTCTTAGACATTGATAAAGAGGAGCCGGGTCATGAAAAGGAAGAGGAGGTCATGGCAGGGACAGAGTCAGCTGCTTGGAGATCAAAAGAGGAGTGTGTGGAATGACACTCCATGGAAGTGCCAGGCCTGCGATGTGCCCTTCAGCTTAGTTGAATGAATGAATACTTTATTGATCCCACGGGGGCAATTCAGTTTACAGTACAACCCATCCAAGACCATGGGCTATTCGCTTTCAACAACAAACAATAAACAAACAGGAACAGGTAGATTGAGGGGGAAACGGTCACAATAGGTGGGAGGAGAATTGGGAGGCGGAAAAATTTTTTGTCAGCTTTTACTCCCCCATAACTCCCCTGGCTATTACTGCAAGGTTTTGTGCATCAAAAAAATTTACTTTTCGTGTATGTTGAAGGGGCAGGGCCAGGCCTCAAGCTTTGACAAAACACCAAAAATATTAAAGTTCTTATATCTCCTACACAGAGGGATGAAACCTGCTGTGGTTGATGGTCATCAGGTTCCTGACAAAGCCCAATGGTCAAATGTTGACATCAATTAAGCCACGCCCCCTCAGATTCAATTCCGGAATTGCGCCGCTCAAGGTGGCAGCATGTTGGAGTAGCTCTGTTACTTTGGTTCATATTTTTTTCTTTTTTAAAACTTTAATTCTTCCATTTCTGGTAGAAACATTGTTTTTGTGGACAACTGTTCTCTCTGGTTTTGGATGCTGTGCAGCTGGAAGGATTTTTGCTGAGGCTTTTTATTTTTGGACATTTGTTATGATGCATAACCATGGCAACAAGGTGGTTTACAACTGGCAGCAGCTGATTAACATCACAAAAGCTCAAATAATACCTCAACTACAGCCACAAAACCCTGATGAGTTGAAAAGAAGATGCCATAGATCCAGAGCGTCCTCTACATCAGACTGTCATACAACTACAGAGCGTCTTCAGTCAGAGGCTTCTTCAGATCTGCAGAGCGCTACAGGAGATCATCCCTACCCACAGCCATCAGCATCTACAACACATCTTTGAAGGAACTTGCAAAATGAGTTACAACAACATTTAATTTCCCTTTGGGATTAATAAAGTAATTTTGAATTGAATTGAATTGAATAGGAAGCGTAATGTTCCGCTTTGAATGGTGCATATTTAACACCCTTGACCTAATCAACATGACACTGCACAGTGACTGTAAACAAGCTGGGGTAATTTGTTGTCCAGGACTGAGAAATTTTGAAAGAGGGTGGGGCTGTGGCGACGTGGGCATACGTTTGGCTTTAATTTATACAAGTCATTTGATCTTCACTATAATACATAGGATAGTTATTGGTCCAACCCCTAAAAGATATCTATGCAAATCTTTGGTGGGTATGGCCTACTTCGCCCACAGTGCCCCCTAGAAGCATTAAAACAACCAGCCCCCAGTAGTAATTTATCTGAGGATGAAGAAATTAGGCAGACCTATGTAGTGACTCAGGACCTACAAAAAAGTATCTTGGAGCCATGGTCCAAACCCTACATGGAGTCAACCATTTTGGATCAAAGCAGCCATTTATACACATCGTATTTGAACAAACTCCTCCTAGAGCTTTTGACTTACAGACTTCAAAATGAGTGAGGATAATCTTAAGGCATTGGGGATCAAACGTTATCAAAAGGTTTTGGCCGAACCTGAAAGTATGGTTTCTAGCCTTAAAGATAGATGGTGTACTAACTTCCACAAACAATGACAGTGCAAACTTTCTGTGTGTCATCACATACCAGCATTCAACACATTAATAGGCTCATGTCACCTAAGCCCAACCCCTGAGAACAGGAAGTGCAATGTTTCACTTAGAAAGGTCCATGTGACTCGTTCAACCGAATCAGCATTTGGCTGGGCCCAGTGACTGAAAGCATGTTGGTGTAACTTGATTTCCAGAACGTAAAGTTTTAGAAAGAGGGTGTGGCTGTGGTGGAATGGCGAAAGCCATGGAAATACGTTTGGTTCCAAGTTTCACATAGATCATCTGATCTGCACCAACTTCAAGTACATGGATATTAGTCCAACCCCTAACAGATGTGTGCAAATATCTTGTGGGCGTGGCCTACTTCGTGCACAGCACCCCCAGAAGCATTAAAACAATCATCCATAAGCAATGCTTTCAGCTAGGATTGTGAAATTCAGTGCATATTTGTAGTGTCTAAAGACCTCTAAAAGGTCAAAACCCAGAGTGCATACCCCACAG
Organism: Valencia hispanica; assembly: GCA_963556495.2. Lineage (NCBI taxonomy): Eukaryota > Metazoa > Chordata > Actinopteri > Cyprinodontiformes > Valenciidae > Valencia > Valencia hispanica. Next base: position 47,821,643 of record OY747712.1, read on the forward strand.
GAAGTCTGCCATTTTGGTTGAAAGCTGACATTTTGTGCCTTTTGAACACTGTCGTTCACACTTTGTCGTGCTTGATCAGCAGGTTCTGGGGAAGTGTTGAGGCAGCAGTGTGCAAGTTCCGCAGTCGCGACACAGGCCAGAGCAGCGCTTAGCTGCCAGGGGCATTCAAGGCTACTTGCAGCTTTAATTACATTTAGATTTGAAGTTGTTTATCAAGCAATGTTCTATAAAGGTATATGGTTTATATTTTTAATATAAAACAGTAATAACTGGAGTTTGGGAAAAAGTTGATCACAGAAACTACTTATAACATCATTCAATAGAAGCAGAGATTAACTATACTGTTATTGGCAGTGCTACTCAGCTTTTGTAAAGCCAGTTTTGTGCATGAAAGAGGTAAGCAGGTGAATTTCCCACCTATCTGTTGTGTTTTGTAGTGCTGTTTATCATCACGACTCTCAGAACATCTTTTTTTAGAAAGAAAAACAGCTGACAAATTTCACTATTCAGTGAAAAAAAACTTCACATAAAGCACAGAGTCTAAAAAAAGATTTTGGAGGGAATTAGCAAAATATTTAGTTGGAATGTAACCATGCACCAGTCTAATGAAATTCAAAATGTAAGTTCAAAGGGCAGTATATTGGCATCAAGCAAAGGCTGACCTGTGATACATTGCATAATTTTCTCAACCTTTACTTTAACTAATCAGAGCTATGACAATCAGTACGCATTCCTAATGTCCAGTCAAAAATAATAATGGCACCAAAGGCTGATACCTAAATTAGCAAAGAATGATCCCAACTGCAGCAGATATTCCCTCAAAGATTATTAAAAATGTTTTATATCTTCCACTTTCTATTTCAAAAACATTTCAATCTGTTGAACTCCACTATCATTAGCCTTACCATTTTTGTTAAATACTGCATTTACATTGACTACATTTCTTTTCATTAATATTTAGTTGACGATGTCTCAAATCATTGATGCATTGCATTACATTGCAATGTTTTTTTGACAATGCATCTATTCTGCAAGAAATCTAAATCAAACTGTTATCCTCCTTATGCCTATTCCAAGTTTTATTTCAACTATGAGTGGTCCCAAATTCACAACTACTACATATCTACACATTACTGAGATTACTAAAATAACTTTATTTTTTGCTTACAGCTGATGTAATAAGAAATCTTGAGGTAACTGACCCCTAATAGCAGTCCCCAGGCTGCCTGTGTAAACCAGGATCCCATCCTCAGTGTAGCCTGTCGTAGACAGACACCGACTTCTCTGACAGCTGGAGTGAACCTGCTCACACACACAAATGAAAGAACACACACACACACACGTTACACCAACAGATTCCATATTTTTTTACAAGACGATAAGACTACCAGTAAAGAGGAGAAAACGTCTAAAGTTTTATTCTGAAATCTGTCAATAACAGTTCAATTTAAAAGAAGCTCAAATTCAGCTCATAATTTAAAGCCCTGTAGAGCCTTTGCGTATATTTAAACTCCAAATTTTAATAGCACTTGACTGCAGGAAGATTCCATTATGAACATAAGCAATTTCGGCTGTGAGCAGTGCACAGACCTGTCCTCCTCTCGCCATGATTGGATAGAAATTTGACAAACATGATCGGCAGGCCAAAATGAGCCTCTCATTGGTTCTTCCAGGCATACAATATATGGTTTAAAAAAAGATTTTGTACCTTGTACTTTGCAACTTGTACTTAGAGCTGGACGATATCTCGAGTTTAAAAAAAAGTATTGTCATATTTTCATACAAGTCACAAGATGACCCAATATAACATATGCATATAAATATACCAGTATGTCTTCTTGCCTCCCCATCCATCTCTTGCGTTACTTCACTTTGCTCTGCCTCCCTTCCTCACTGAATGGATTTCACACTGCCGCCAACCCCTTTTAACTGACTAACTGCTGCACTCAGTCTGCAGGCAGCGGCAGCATGGCGACAGAGGCAGCATAGAGACAGAAGTAGGTTCAAGGGAAAGTATTGAACAGGAGACTCTTGTAAGTAAATGTAAAACTACTGGCTAAATTATTTGGAGATTGCTCAGATTCAAAGTGTCAGATGTGAAAACAGATTCATGCGGTTTGTAGAGAATGTTGAAAATACGTGTTAAAGAATTCCAGCGCTATGAATCTTTACCACAATTTACAACAGCGACACAAAGGATAGTATAAAGAATGTGTAAAACTTTGTTCTGCAGGCCAAAAAACTACACTTTCCCAGCCTCCTCCTTTCTGACTCGCAACCAGGCCTGGCCATAGGGAGGATTGGTTGAAATACCGTCATGATTCTGCTGTGTCTGTTTGTGTATGTGAGTGAGGCATCTTCCGTTATTGAAGGCCATTGTATGCGCTACTGGTGATGCAGCTGCTCAGTACCTCTCTGCTGCGCTAAATTCTGGAAGGTTTAAAAATATTCCAGAATGTTTTTATGTCAAATATTTGATATTGTTTGCTAGCTTCTACCAGACGTCAGCACGCTCTCTTCTGCTTTGAAAGGAAGGCCGCCCACACTTCAAATATAGGGTCAACACGACGCCTGATGGTTTAAGACAGTCATAGAAATAATATTTTCTCATCCACGACCCACCCGAAATAAAGAAACTCCGCACCCTCAAAATTTTAATTCTGTATTTTTCACCCGTTGCAGGGCTCTGATTTCAGCAGTTGCTATTGAAATGTAATTGGCTCAGCCACCCAATCAGTCAACAATTAGACTGTTGCTTCCCTTTCACAAAAAAGAAGAAAGAGGACCGGACATGGATAAAAGGAAGGATGCACATGAAAAGGCAAGGTGATGCACGGAGAAAAATGAGCCAGGGAAGCCAGATAAAGATGAGGATTTTCATTTTTATGCACGTCCAGCCTCCAAAGATTTAGATTTTTTTGTTTTTGTTTTTTCTCATTGTACTTAACCTATTTTATTTTGTTTATATAATTTAACACAAACTCATGTTAGATGTTGTAGCTTATGTTGTTATACAACTAATAAAAAGTATTTTTCTTAAATTTAAGGTTCCACTTGCATCCTTAGTGCGATCAGATAAAAGGTCTTTCAGATCCACGAATTTCAACACCAACCCACCCCTATACCAAAACAGTACTTCTTAATAGGAAAGCTATAATCATTTTGGTTCAGAATATAACATTATTTTATTCAAGAAAGTAATGATATATACACACCCTTTCCAAAAAAATAGATCATCATGGAAAAGTTTATTTCCATAATACTATTCAAAACGTTAAACTTCCATAGATTATAGATTCAGGGCCCACAACTTAAACAATTTCAAGTATTTAGTTGTTCATTTGTACATCATTTGGGTTTCTAGCTCATAAAACGCACGAAAACAGGACTTAAAAAAATGTTATATTGTTAAGAAATCCCCATTTACTTATCAGTTTTTGCAGAAAAAAAAGGAATTAGGATTACATTAAATAAATCAAAATATGGTCCTTTCAAAATGATATGGATTCCCTACTTTTCAAGGGAAAAGTAGGGAATCCCTTTGCCTCAATGCACCGTGGCATTGAGGCAATCAGCCTGTGGTATTGCCTGGGAGTTATGGAAGCCCAGATTTTCTTGATGCTTGCTGTCAACTCTTCTTTGTTTTGGGTCCCCTCATTTTCCTCTTGATAATACCCCATAGATTGTCAATGGGGTTTAAGTCCGGCGAGTTGCCTGGCCAGTTAAGCACTGTGATGGCATGGGCATCAAACCAGGTTTTGGTGCTTCTGGCGGTATGGACAGGGGCCAGGTCCTGCTGGAAGATGAAATCTGCATCTCCATACTGAAGATTCATTAAGTCCTCTAAAACATTCTAGTAGACTGATGCAATGATCTTGGATGAAAGCAGAGTTTACCAACACCTGCACCGGACATTGCACCCAAAATCATGACTGACTGGATATTTCACACTGGACCTCAAGCAGCTTGGGTTCTGTTCATCGCCCGTCTTCCTCCTAACCCTTGGACCTTGATTCCCGAATGAAAGGCACATTTTACTTTCATCGGAAAAAAAGACCTTGGACCACTGGCCAACAGTCCAGTTCTTCTCCTTGGCCCAGTTGAGACGCTTCCTAGGTTGCCTCAGGTTCAGAACGAAGTGGTTTGACCTGAGAAACCCGACAGTGGTAGCTCATTTCCCGGATGTGTCTGAATGTGGTGGTTTTTAAAGCTGTGACTCCCACCTCTTTCCACTCTTCTTAGATTGCTGCCGGATTCATGAATCTTCTCCGTTTGATAATCCGCTGAAGCACAGGGTCAGTTCTTCTGCTGGTGCATCTTCTCCTGGCACATTTTGACCTTCCACTAGACTTTCCATTGATATGCTTGAATACAGCACTCTGAACAGTCAGCTTCCTTAGCTATGAACTTTTGTGGCTTACAAATCCTATGGAGGGTATCAATGATGGTCTTCTGGCCAGTTGCAGGTTGTCTGGAGTCTTCCCCATATTGACCCTAACTAAACCGAAGTGAAGCAATTTAATAAAACCTGGGAAAACCTGTGCAGGTGCTTTGAGTTTAGTAGATGAGTACTGTGTGATAGTCAACCCCGCCCCCAGACAACATTTGAAAAATTCTACCAAAGTAGGTAGTGCCAGGAGGCATGGAGGGGCGTGGCCAAGTGTGGAGGATGAGCGGAGGGGGGAACGTGGGGGTGTGGTCAGGAGGACAGCGACACCTCGCTTAATCTCACACTGAAACATGGACCGTGACCAAAGCGACGTTGACAGTTTTGCGACTGATCGACGTTCATCCGCTTTGAACGTTGGCCTATGTTAGCATTACCACTCAGAGACTGGACCCATCCTGTCTCCCTCTGCCTCAGCAGCACCGGCCTTTGGCAGCGCTGACTCAGCGCCATGAGCCAGCGGATCTCCTTCACCATCACAGGAGGTAGAGGGAGGCTTTATGGAGCCCAGCGGCACCGAGCCATATTAATTCGAGCTGTGTCATTAGCTATTTAGTGCTAATGACTAAATAGACTGCATGTGTGTGTAATCTAATGTCAGTACAAATACAGCTGCCCTGTGACCGCCTCAGAGGTTGTCTAAGAGAATGTTGGGAGCAACAACACCATGAAGTCCAAAGAACACACCAGACAGGTCAGGGAGAAAGTTATTGAGAAATTTAAAGCAGGCATAGGCTACAAAAAGATTTCCCAAGCCTTGAACATCCCACGGAGCACTGTTCAAGCGATCATTCAGAAATGGAAGGAGTATGGCACAACTGTAAACCTACTAAGACAAGGACGTCCACCTAAACTCACAGGCCGAACAAGGAGAGCGCTGATCAGAAATGCAGCCAAGAGGCCCATGGTGACTCTGGACGAGCTGCAGAGATCTACAGCTCAGGTGGGGGAATCTGTCCATAGGACAACTATTAGTGGTGCACTGCACAAAGTTGGCCTTTATGGAAGAGTGGCAAGAAGAAAGCCATTGTTAAAAGAAAACCATTAGAAGTCCCGTTTGCAGTTTGCCACAAGCCATTTGAGGGACACAGCAAACATGTGGAAGAAGGTGCTCTGGTCAGATGAGACCAAAATGGAACTTTTTGGCCAAAATGCAAAACGCTATGTGTGGCGGAAAATTAACACTGCACATCACTCTGAACACACCATCCCCACTGTCAAATATGGTGGTGGCAGCATCATGCTCTGGGGGTGCTTCTCTTCAGCAGGGACAGGGAAGCTGGTCAGAGTTGATGGGAAGATGGAGTGAGGCAAATACAGGGCAATCTTGGAAGAAAACCTCTTGGAGTCTGCAAAAGACTTGAGACTGGGGCGGAGGTTCACCTTCCAGCAGGACAACGACCCTAAACATAAAGCCAGGGTAACAATGGAATGGTTTAAAACAAAACATATCTATGTGTTAGAATGGCCCAGTCAAAGTCCAGATCTAAATCCAATCGAGAATCTGTGGCAAGATCTGAAAGCTGCTGTTCACAAACGCTGTCCATCTAATCTGACTGAGCTGGAGCTGTTTTGCAAAGAAGAATGGGCAAGAATTTCAGTCTCTAGATGTGCAAAGCTGGTAGAGGCATACCCTAAAGACTGGCAGCTGTAATTGCAGCAAAAGGTCGTTCTGCAAAGTATTGACTCAGTTATTTATTTGCAAAAAATGTTTGGAATCATGTATGATTTTTGTTCCACTTCTCACGTGTACACCACTTTGTATTGGTCTTTCACGTGGAATTCCAATAAAATTGATTCATGTTTGTGGCTGCAATGTGACAAAATGTGGAAAAGTTCAAGGGGGCCGAATACTTTTGCAAGCCACTGTAAATTAGCTAACCCACGGGGCATGTGTGGGAGACCATGCCTGTGATGTAAAGAGTGGAAAAGATGTACCGCTCTCCGTCAATCACAAAATTCAAATGCAGTAGCCACAGTTCAACCCTAAGAGGGCAGCATTAACATACTAGAATATTACAGAAAAGCAAAAAATTAATAATAATAATAATCATAATAATACACTACTCTGTTTTAGAGAAAAATTGCAGTGTATATTAGAAAATATGTCCATCTAGGCTACAATCCAGTATTTACTCCCAGTACTTGGTCAGGAGTCCTTTTGTACAAACTGCTGCATCAGTAGAATGTGGCATAGGGGCGATCAGCCCGAGGTTCTGCTGTGCTACTTTCCCCTTTTACATTATGAAATTAGGATTGCCATAAATCGTGAGGACAAAGGACTGTAAACTGCCCTGTTAGATGTCTGGACTTACTTGTAATGATTTGTTAAAACAATGCTGACCAACAACAGCCATTTGCTTCACTCCTCAAATCATTAAACTTCACACTGTTCTTGAAGCGGTTTTGATTATGTGCTTCACATCTCTTACTCCAGACTCTAGGACCATGATGTCCAGATTAAATGCTAAATTTACTTGCAAATGAAAAGAGGAATTTGGAGCACTGAGCTAAAACCTTTTTTCTCCTTAGCCCTGGAAAGACACAGCTGACATGTTCTCTGGTTCAAGAGTTGCTTTAACCCAAAATGTGACAGTTGTAGTCCATGTTTTGGATCCGTCTTTATTTGATGGCTATAGAATCTGACTTGAGGTGCAGTTCACGCCTAGTCCTCAAAATTTATAGATTAACCAGGCTTCACAATCTTCTCAAGGTTGAGTTTTATATTGCGTGTGCCTTTTTTCTAACACCAGGTTTTTCCAACTATACATCCCATTAATATGCTTGGATATAGCACTATGTTCTTTAGCAGAGACCTTTTGTGACTTACCCTCCTTGCTAGGGGTATTACAGACTGACCTGCTGGACAACTGTCAAAGTAACAATCATTCCCATTATAGGGTGAGCGATCATAAATGTATATGCGAGTTTCCCTTTTTAAACTGAAACAAAGTTTCAAAATGACCAACATTTTTTATTTTCGAACTTACTAAGGTTAGATCTGGACATTAGAACGGATCTCAACTCATCTCAGTATTCATTTAACATGCTAAGTATGTGCTCTAAGGCTGTATCTTCCCAGCGCGTGCTGTGCAGAGGTCAGTGTGATACCTTGCTGAAGATGGGCGCAGAATTGCGAACAGTCCTAAGCGTCACGTTTTGCCTTCCTGCAGTTAGACAGAAGGAGAACTCCAATGCAGGACGGGGCAGAGACCAGAAAGCACACTGAACCAACCGAACCACCATTGTTACAGAAAACGTTGCTGGTTTCAGCGCGATCCTAGCTGTACTGACTTGTGTGGTATACAGGAAGTACTTTCTTCTTCTTCTTCTTCTTCTTCTTCTTCTTCAGATTTTTATTGGCGGTTGGCAAACAACAAATGGTGCATTACCGCCACCAACTAGTGTGGAGTGTGGACTAGAACGACGGTCAAAAACAAAAACCTAATAAAAAAAAAAAAAAAAAAAAAAAAAAAAAAAAATATATATATATATATATATATATATATATATAATACTCAAATGAAGTACTTTCTTCCTGTCTTCTTCATCTGTTGAGTTATGCTAAATTAACGCCATCTTGTGGCTTCTTCCCCTATTATGAATAATGTATTGTTTAATCCAGTGTGCCCAAATCTTAATCTAGATCTAATCACGTCCTCTCTATATACTATACTATACTATAAATGCTATTCCAATTTGATTCATTGTATTCTTTGATGTATCTGTATATATTTGCACATAATTATAATACTGATCAATATAATCCTGCACTATATGAGAGTTTAATATGAATGCCTTATCCTTATTCTTCCTTTCTAATACAATAAGATTTACTGATGCATCTGGAAGTATCCATGGTGGTATAACAGGCAATGGTACTCTTTGACTAATGTTGAACTGATCCAGTTTAAAATCTATTATTCTTTTATTCACCGTCCATCCAAAACTTTTTGTTTCCTTTTCCTTTCTTTCTCCCAGCAAGGTTTTAGAGTATCTTGTGTTGGATGATCCTGTCCCTTACCCTGTAAATTTGCCCAGTAATTAAGAGTTAACTGCTCTCTTCTAATTTCTAATGGTAATTCACCCATCACCACCTGTAATGCTGTTGTAGGTGTTGTTTTAAATGCTCCTGTACATAATCTAAGTGCCTGATTTTGAATATAGTTTCGTTTCAAAAGATTTGTATCTGCTGCTGAACTATATGCTACACACCCATAATCAGTAGTCGAGTTGAGGGGGAGTGGAGGGGGACGCCACTCCCCTTAGAAAGAAATCCGACATATAACGTCCCACCAGTAAAAGTCCCATCCGCCATTTCCATCCATTCCATTTTACAGTAAATATTGTATGGAAATATTAATCATAAATAGGCTTAGCCTATATGAAATAATTTCATCAGCAGAAAATGTTAGGTCTCCGCATGTTGAGCGAAAATAAACAGTCTAATAAAATACGGGGGACAGGGGCACAAAATGCAATGATGCAACATTGTTTTCCTTAATGTCTGAGAGTAGGCCAGGTGAACCCAGTCTTCGTTTCATCTCGTTCTGACCTCTGGCATCTACAAAAACTGTTTACTTCATAAAATATATACGTTCGCACTGAGTTCAAAAGTAAAAGTTCTCCTTCCGTAATGCCGCAGTTTTTTTATGATCGAAGTTATAATTCGGGACTAGTTTGTTTTCACCGTAGTGAGAAAGGAGTGACACGGCTGCTACGTACCCGTTTTAGACCAAGAGATGGATTTAATATGAAATTAATGTCTTGTTCATGTTTCATGGAAGTTAAATGCATGTAACACATTTTACATAGGGCTACATGCTTTTACTCGGTTTTGTAAAAGTTTTAAAGAAGTTTTCATCATGACCATAGCTGTCTCGATATCCGCATATGTCATCACGTCGGTTAAACTCTGCCACCGCATTGGTCTAAGACGGGTAAATAGCAGCTGTATCACTCCTTTCTCACTACGGTGAAAACAAACCAGTTCTGAATTAAAACATCGATCATAAAAAAACTGCGGCATTACAGAAGGAGAACTTTTACTTTTGAACTAAGTGCGAACGTATTTATTTTATGAATTAAACAGTTTGTAGATGCCAGAGGTCGGAATGAGATTCATTTTCGGGGTTCACCTTATGGCCTAGAGAGCGGCAAAAGATGAATTACAGAAGTGCAAACATGCCCAAACGAGCAGCTGGTCAGCGGGAAGTCCGGGATTTTTTTTAAAAGAAAAAAATTACAGGTGAGCTATTAATCTCAATAATTAACCTAGCCTGCTTTTTGTTATCTACAGACCACCCGACTCGCCACAGGTGTACGCACAGATCCCAGGATGCTACCCTCCAAACTAGCTAAGATGAATAGGCGACCCCTGCATCTCTCTTGCTAATTAGCTTGCTAAAATACATGACTTCTCATTCAGTCAAGACACGCATGCGGCGAATCTGCACTAGATGTCGACTCTTTTTACACATCCAGCCATAATCGGCCTAGGAAGAATAATCAGGTTTTTGACCGTTTATTAATTAATTTATTAGCTAATTTAGATTAGTGCAATCTGCTTTACACAGCCCATTGATTTAAGGTGGTGCACCTTGTCAGAGCTCATCTGACAGTGCCGACATTGTTGAGGACACACAGCCATTGGGTGGTGCTAACCCACATTCTAGCTCTGACAGGAGGAGAAGAAGACCAGAGGTTATATAAGGCACCGCCACAGATTTTCACATTCTCTCCAGTTCTGGCTTTTAGCCAAACAGCGCCAGGAGAGATCCAATCCTTCCTTCGCTGGCGAGGGAAAAGACGCGAGTTCTGAGAGGAACTCACTCCGAGGACGACAATGCTGCTGATCAATCAGAACCGGGTCGAGACTGGAGCGTTACCCCACAAAGCCTGGGACAATGCTATCTTGAACCTGCAGAGAAGGTACTGTGTCGGTGAACTGAGGTGCAGCTGATTGCTGTTTAGCAAGCCGAGCTAATGCTACCCGCGATTCAACAGCTATAATCCTCCCACTGCTAACGGACCGTAGCTGTGGCTAGCCTGCGGGCTAACGTTGTTTTGGCGTCGCCCATAATCCACGGAGCAACCTGGAGAACTTTAACCGTTCAATAAGATCTGTCTGGGCAGAGGCGAGATTAGGTTAGTTTAAACAAGATTTAAGGGTTGTTTATTTTCACTGTGATTTGTTACTTTGTGTAAGATTTCATTTATTGTTCGGGTACAAACCGGCCGGTCGGGCTGGAGGTTTAAACAGTGATTTTCGAGGTTTTCGATGGAAAGTCGTTTTATATCCTGGTACCTGAGTTACTCAATCCGACAGTTTTTCGTTTGATGTTTAATAAATGATCCAGAGTGACTTTAAGCAGCGCCACGTGATTTAGCTGTAAGCTACATGCTCTAGTGAACCACGTGGGCCCGCCATTGATGCTATTTTACTCATAAACAATAAAGACTGCCGTTAATGCTATTCAAAATAGAGATCGACTTTAAAACGGATAGTTTAAACACTAAACTAATCTTTTAAGTCATCTTTGAGACCGCCTTCTTGGTAAGTCAAAATACTAAATTAGATCGACATAATTGGTACTGCCGGTAACGTCAACATAAAGTCTAAATATTAAATTAGATCAATCACTGCGGTGACCGATCTATTAAATAGAATCAATTATCTAAAGGTTATTGATTTCTAATTCAGCAAATGGTTTAATGAAACATTGCTTCTTCCAAACAATGTTTTTCTTCACTTCTGCTTTCCATTGTGAATTGGTGGTTTGAAAACATACCAGAATGTGTTGATTAGTCTTAAACTAATCACAATTAGTTTAAAACTAACTTAGCTTTATTCCCAACACTGTTCAATACAAGCCTTGGTCTTTGAGCAAACATATTCATTCTGAACTGTGACATCATTATCAATTTATTGTTTGTTTCTATTTCTGTGCATTTTTATCACTTTTACTGTTCTACTTCTGAGTGTGAGTTTTTTTATTGTTATTCTTTTCTTAGTAGTTTAGTTGTGTTTTACTAGTTTGGTGAGTTTTTTGATTAAAGTATGTTAACTGAAAGTGAATTCTTGTTGTAATAAACTCTTGTATTTTGGAAAACTGTTGTTGTTATTTCACCTACATGTGTAGTAACTTGCTGTTCAGGTACGCCAAGAACTTATTCCTTCATATATTGTTTAATTATCTCAGCCTTATCAGGCAGGTAATCATAAACATAAACTGAGACTGAACAGTTTGGCTATTGATATTCCTGGAATCCAGGTGGTGCCCTAAACGAGGTAATTTTTACATAAAATTATTAATCTGATTAATAATTGCCCTTAGCAATTATTCATAATTATTCATAGCCAAAACCTACCTATCTGTGGCACAACAACATTTAACCATAATCAGGACGAATGTGAACAAGAAAAACTGTAGAAAAAAAACATGATTATAAAGATGTAGAAAATTGGCTGCAAGCCACATCCTGACCTTTTGGAAGCAGTCAAGAAAGAGAGAATGTGAATTTTGAGAACCCAGGGGGATGTAGACTTGGCAGTCATCTGCATACAGGTGATATTGGACACCATACTTTTCAAAAATGAGACTGAGGGGCAGTGAATACAGGGAAAAAAGAAGGGGACCGAGAATGAAACCCTGGGGGACCCCCCAGGAGAGGTAGAGAGAGTGAGAGCAGCATTCGCCCAGCATTACCTGAAAGGTTCTATTTGTGAGATAAGACTGGACCCACATGAGTGCAGTACCAGTGATTCCTACACAGTGTTCGAGTCTATGAGTGAGAAGTTCATGATCTATTGTGCCAAATGCTGATGAGAGATCAAAGAGAAGAAGAAGAGCCCCAGGACCAAAATCAGAGATAGTAATAAGATCATTAAGAACACGGAGGAGAGCTGATTCAGTGCAATGAGCTATTCTAAAACCTGACTGAAAAGTGTCCAAGAGGTTATGATCATTAAGTCGGGTAAGGATTTGATTATACACCATTTTTTCCAGAACCTTCAAAGGAATAGAAGTTTTGAAATGGGTCAAAAGTTAGATAGGACGGATGTATCAACGATGGGTTTTTTCAGTTGTGGTTGAACTACTGCAGGTTTGAAGGGCTGTGGAACTTCAGCATAAACCAGAATATGATTTATGATCCCTAGCATGTGCGGGCCAACAGATAGAAAGACACCCTCGAGGAGACGTGGAGGCAGGACATCAGAGAGGGACCCAGAGGGATTCATGGAAGAAACAAAATCATAAAGCTAATCTAATGTAATGGGATCAAAGTTATTCAGACAGTTAGGGGGTGGCACTGGGAAGGAGAGTTTGAGTTTCGAATCAAGGAAATATTGTCATAAAAAACTGAAGGAATTAATTTGCAACAGTGAAAGAACAGTGAAAGACAGAATTGGAATGAAATTGTGGTGGCAAAATATCGGTTACGTGCACACCTACCTTGGATCTGACAGCGTGACCAGGAGGCTTTCTAAAATTCAAGTGATATTTGTAATTGATCTTTTTTCCATTTTCCTTCAAAACTGTGGCATTGCTGTTTCAGTTGTTGTAACTAATAATTTAAAAAAAGTCTGGTTTTCTGAGCATCAATAATTATAATCAATAATTTAATATTAATATAATTATTGATGACGTTCGAGTTTAACCTTTTTATTAAAGATCATCGGGGCACCAATCTCATAAATGAGATACTTTTAATTAAACCAGAGCGTCAGTCTCTTCTGAAAGGGCGGAGTCCATCCTCGGGGATTTAACAAACTTTACAGCACACACTGAAATAGAACAGGAAACTTCTCATTAATTAAGGGAATTTATTAATGAAATAGGTCAATCTTACAGATTACATTTCATTTATAATTTCCATCTATTCCAACGCATGCAAAAATATAGAACAAAGTTAACGTCGAGGGAAGGAGGGCGTGTGTGTGTGCGGCGTGTGTGTGTGGGAGACAGCGAGCGAATGAGGGGGGTTTAGCTTACCCCCTCAATGTGATAAATCACCCAAGCCTTATCAATTGGCGCGATCGATTCACAAAGGGAGACAAAGGAAGACCGTGTGGTGATCCAACAAAGGCTAGTTTCAATTAGCAATGGTGGCTTGGACAAAAGAAAGGGAGTGACAGAAAAAGGGAATCAACGGAAGCCAGGGGACCTGTCTAAACAGACATGCGCCGAACGCAGCGGACAATACAACAAGTCGGGAAATAATACAATATAATATACTGCATCTGGTTGCAACCAAAGTCAAATAATAAAAACACAATCGTCAGATTAAGTGTCTGCATCAAAAGATGACATAGAAAGTGTAGCAGTAAATTCAGCAGCAGTTGATTCAGTTACAAAGCATGACATGAGGACACCAACTGGGTGGGCTGAAACATTACAGGATAGATCGAGGTTAAATAGTCTATGTCTGTAGTCTATGTCTATGATTAAAAAGATATGCATCGGTGACGGTAAGATTCTTAATCACTAGTTCATGAGTAAGTACAAAGTCCAAGGTATGCGAGTGCTCGTGTGTGGGCACATGGACGGGCTGTGTGAATCCAAGAGTCTAATAGGTTTAAAAAGTAATTTACTAGCTGACTGTCCGGGCAGTGCACATGGATATTAAAGTCTCCTAGGATGAGAGTGCATTAAACATGGACATTAAAGTCTCCTAGGATGAGAGTGCGTTCAAAGCAACTGAGAATGTCTGCAACAGAGGTCCCAAACTCATTAATAAAGTTTATATTGTACTTGGAGGGACGACAGATGAACACACAGACAGCAATAGGAGACTGTCCAGTCCAGTCTGTTGTCCAGGTTAACACTGATATATATATAATCCTCAACCACGTCCACTTCTTCTCCCGCAATGCAAACAGTGTTTGGCTTTAACCTGTTCCTTCAAGTACCCCTTTATAGTTGGCAGGTATGGCAAGATAAGTTACTCTAATCACTCACACCAGTACTACACACTTACAAGGTATGTTGGGCCTGATCAGAAAATTCTGGGTGCGTGGGAGCCTAGGTATAAGTAACAGCAGAGGAATTACACACAGTTTATAGAAAAACAATAGTGTTTACTGAAATATTAAAGCATGTGGAATAAGTGCAAATACTCCGAAAAATATAACATATACAATAATGGTTAGACACAAACCTAACTCTGTTCATAACCGAAGCTCTCTAGAGTTTAATAAATAGGAAATTGTTATTTTGAACAATATAATTTGCAGACCGGGTTTAGGTTTATATTCTGACCAATTTCTACGTTTTTAGGCTAGTTTTCAAGGCCAATAGCGGAAGTAAGCAGTAGCATAGATCTCAAGCTGTGTCTGTCTTTTTCCCCAAAATAAACGTAGCAATAGCCTTTTTATTTGACCATTTATAACTCAAACATCTCCTGATGACACCTTGTCAGCTCACAGTGGGTGCACCTATAAGCCTGTATCCAATTTTTTCTATTTTCTGTCGGGTCGGATTTTCCCGCGCTGTCTGCGGATGTGACGTCAAGCGCGTTCATGTTAAATGTTTCAGATCACTCTGCCACTACCGGTAGTCAGCACTCGCAAGCAGTTAAATGGATTGTACGAATACACAGAAGAGACCCAGGACAACTTTGACACCAACAGTAACTCCTCATAAGACTAAGAAAGTTAAACCCCTGACAAGTGCCCAAAAAAGATAGAAGATTGAGAGTGACCGGCGCACGAGCATGCGCTGCGCTGCAGAAAGGAAGAGCAGTTCCGTTTTTGGCCACATGGGGTAAGTCGCGAGTTTAAATTTCAGAAAATTGCGTATAGCTCCTTTAATAATATAACTTCTTTATTTAAACAGCAGCAGTCCAAACAACCTATCAGCTCCCCAGTAGAGGATGCTGCTGTTGTAGTTTCTCCAGCTCCATTCGAAGAATCAACCTACCATGACTTCAATTCCCCTCCACTGGAAAAGGCTCCAAAAATCATTGCCCCACGACTTTCAGTTACAAATTTATTGGCTAAAACATTTTAGTTTTTTTCCCAAAATGTAAGGGATTTTGTTGCCCAATTTAATTCATTCACACCGGGCATTGGATGGGAAGTATTGACATTTTTCAAATCAAAAAATGAAAAAAGGAGTCAGAAGAAGAGTGAATGTTCCCAACTGTCCAGCAGGCCATTTGGATTTGACTGTGACCTTTTCACACTTGGCAATACTAAAAGGTGTCGGATCAATGTTAACTCGAAGTTAACCATGAAGTTGGCCGTGACCCAAGCGTACTGCACAGAAAATCTCAACTCTCTACGCCGAACATAAGCTGAGATACGAGCTTAGTTAGTTGACCTTTCTCAGTAAAAGTAGGGGATGAGGAGCATTTTTTAATGTTCCAGGCTGCCTGGTCCACTTTGGAAACTGGCGGGCAATTTTGGAAACCACATGTTGTTTATAGCAGACTGCCTGGTTTCTCCAGAATCGGCCCTTTCCATTTGGTTTACATGTTTTTGAAAAGGACTGTAATCCAAATGGCCCAAATTGCCATAGTTCTGGGACATTAAGAGTTTAGTCCTATTTTTTAAAAAATGTATTCCATCGGGAAATGGAGACTCTTCATTTCCCCCAGAAAAGGCGCCTGAAGCCTGAGTAAATGTTGTCAGAATTGCCCATCCGTTATACCAGATAACGACAGGGAAACACAGTGATGGTATCCCCAGAATAGTAGCCTCCAGCCTGGGTAAATGTTGTTAAAAATGCCCCTCCACTGTACCATTCCCAAATTCCCCTCAATCATACCAGTTCTCTACAGGTGAAACATAGTGTTTCACCGGGCCATTTGGGAAAGATTGAGTTTAGCCCAAATAGCCCGAGGTTTCCCCCAGAACAGTATACTCCACCCTGAGTAAGCTTCTTTAAGGAGGACAAAGCACCCACATCCAGGACACGCTAAAGGCCACCATTCCCTCGATCCGAACCCGTACACCCACATTCAACCCGGGCCCAGTGACTACACACCTCCCACCAACAGTCTTTTGGGCCGTTCGGATTACACCGCAGTGTTGGAAAACCCTTCTCGCGGACCTCCCCAGGTGCGGTGCCTGTTCCGGGGGCCTTTGCTGGTGCCTAGGAGCTGACTTAGAACTGGTGCGGAGCAGGGGAATCCAACTGTTTAATTGAAACAAAGCATCGTGAGGGTTCATGGTGGGTGTTGACATGATGTGATGTCTGCCCTGTTGTGACACAGAGTGAGCGAATTTTATCTGGTTTACATAACCATCAATAATTATGATCAATAATTTAATATTAATATAACTACTGATGAAGTTAGTTTTAATCTATTAATTAATGTTCATTGCACCAGCTTCTACACGAGAAGAGCTTGTAATCACAGATACCCAGTCTCTTCTAAAAAAGGTATAAGTTCAAAACACCGTGGACAATAATTGTACGCACACACCGATCACAGGAAACTTCTTTTTAAGCTAAGGGGAATTTATTAAGAAAATAGATCAACCTTACAGCCAGAACATTTAGTCAATAAAGCATGCAACTACTACTACTGACTTTGGAAAAATTGATAATATTGGAATGGAACAAGCAACAATAAGCTTCACAGAATAATTTTTAAAACATTGCTTCTCATAAAACAAAAGGGAGGGGGGTGGTGTGCAAGTGTGTGCGTGTGTGTGTGTGAGAGCGCGTGCATGTGTGTGCGTGCGTGTTGTTTTCAGCTGGGCGCGATTGCTGCACTACTAATGCGCTGACAACGGTCCGTATGCGAAGAGCAATGAAATTAGCCATGGCTAACAATGGAAGTGGTGTGGAGAACAAAGGACCTTAAAATTATTCTTGGCTAACAATGGGAACCATGTGGTCTAGCTGTAAGTGTGGAGTGCCGGATCAGACTCTGGGCACAAAGTATACACTCGAATGTGGGAGAGTGTGAGAAGAACAAAAGGATGGAGAGAAACAAATAAACAGTGAATCCGTTTTAGAATTAAAACCAGCTTTAAACACACACAGCAAATAAACAGCTCACAAACTTATGCGTGTGGCGACGCTAACGAGCCAACAGTTTCAGGGCTTAAAACACTTCAATCAACAATGTGCAAGGTATAAGTCATTCAGATTCCTACATTTTCCCTTATGTATCTGCCCAGACATAAGATTAGAACAATTAACCTGTTCAGTCCTACGTTGCGTTGAGGGAGGTCCAGTCCACAAAGAGGGAGCAAAATGTGTCCGTAGTTGACCAAAAGGGAGAAACAAAACCTTGCGCAGGGTTCTTCGGACGCGGCGGAGCGAAAGCTGGGTTCAGGCAAAAGCACTACATTGCGGCCTTGCGCCTGCGGCCTGGTACGTACCCCACCAGGGATTTCCTTGCCGGAGGAGGAAGCAGCCTGAAGACGCTGCAGTGCGAGGTTGGAATCCTGTTCGCATATCTTGGGGCAGTGCCCCTTCATGATGGGAAGTCGTCACCACAAGCTCCTCAGCATTAAAACCGAAGGACATAACTGGAGTGTCGCCAGGGAGTTCCGAGTATTGTCCCCTGAATATGGCCTTAGGATTCATGACCTGGTGTGGACGAAGGACGGTGTCGCTCTGGTCCTTGATGTGATGGTAGGAGACGGAAGCGGACACAATGGCATGAGCGTATGCGGAAAAAGTTGCTCACCACGGGCCTGTTGCACAGTTGATTGGATTGACGGTTGGGGCGAGTGACGTGACGGTTCGCGGCTTTTTCACTTTCCCCTGTGAGGCAGGAAGGTACCTGAGTGGGCTCTTGGTTCTGGCATTAAGCACCCTGCGAGTGTGGGGTGTGATCCACTCCAGGCACAGTGGCAGGTTGGGAGTTTGACTGGTGTGGTACACCTGTCAAACGGTAACACAGGTGTCCTAATGCAAGCTCAGGGAGGACAGAAACCTCCTGTGGAGCAGAAGGGCAAAAGCTCACTAGATATTGATTTTCAGTATGAATACAGGCAGTGAAAGCGGGGCCTCATGATCCTTCTGACTTTTTGGGTTTTAAAGCAGGAGGTGTCAGAAAAGTCACCACAGGGATAACTGGGCAAGCGTTCAAAGCGATGTCGCTTTTTGATCCTTTAGGCTCTTCTATCATGTGAGCTGGGTTTAGACCGTCGTGAGACAGGTTAGTTTTACCCTACTGGTAATGTGATGTTGCAATAGTAAACCTGCTCAGTATGAGAGGAACTGCAGGTTCAGACATTTGTTGTATATGCTTGACTGAGGAGCCAATGGCGTGACGCTACCATCTGTGGGATTATGACTGAACACCACTAAGTAGGAATCGCGCCTAGATGTAATGATACCGTAGCGCCGCATCACTTCGGTTGGTCTCTGATAACTGGCTCCGGCTGACGAGGAGAGCCCCTCGTGACTGGGCTGGGATGTGGCTGAGTAGTGATCACCCCTCTCTAATTTTGCACAGCATGCTTGTGGAGAACGTGGCGCTAAATGACTTGCAGATGACCTGATTCTGGGTCAGGGTTTCGTACGTAGCAGAGCAGCTCCCTCGTTGCAATCTATTGAAAGTCAGCCCTCGCTCCAAATTTTTGTCGGCCCTCCCTTGTGGAGCTGTGCCTTACGAGAGGCATGAGACCGGGAAAAGTTTTCAAAGTGTTGACCTCCAGCATGACAGGGGTGCTTGGGGCAGGCCTGCAGAGCCCGTGTGCAACGAATGACTCTGTGCCTTACCACAGGCAAGAAAGGCTCTGTGGCTTAGCAGAGGCAAGAGTATGCTGGTGGTGGATATTGCTTGGCTTAATCCGCAAAGGGCTGCTTAAGTGTGGGTATCCCAGTTGGTGTGGTGGTCATGGTTCAGGAGGAGATTGATCCAGGGGCCTTGTGCGGAGAGCTTGAGGCTGCCTTCGGGCACTTGTTTGCGGGTGAAAACTGGAGGCCAAAGGCCCCTGTGGTGGTGGCACTGGTGGTCTTCCTCCACCTTGAAGTCAGATGGTCCTTCCTGCATGCAGCCGGGGTCTTTGAATAAGGGCCCTGTGGCAGAGGCCCAGGGCAAGGTTGAAGAAGCAGGGTCAGGCTAGGTTTTTGGAGCCTGTCTGTATGAAGTGGGATCCTGGGTGAAGCAGCACCAAGGTCTGGGTGAGGGTGGCTGTAAGGCTTGAGTTTGGAGCCAGGCAACCCTGCCTGTCTGTGTGAAGTGCGGCCCTGGGTGAAGCAACAACAGGGTAGGGATCAGGGTGGATGTCAAGTCGAAGCTTTGGAGCCTGGCAGACCTGCCTTTATGTGTGAAGCTGGGCCCTGTGTGAATCAGCAGCAGGGTCAGGGTTAGAGTGGATGTTATGCTGGAGCTTTGGAGCCAGATTACTACACCCGTTTAGATGCGCTTTGGCTGGGGTGCATTGAATATGTCAGAAGGCTCAGAAAGTTCTAAGTCAAAAGCTCCAACATGTCAGGGATGCTGTTGTTGGTTTCTTTTTTTTTTCCAGTGCAGAGGCCCTTTTCCTGGGGTGGGCTTATGGCAGGGCCCCACTCTGCTGGTTGTCAGAACTTTTGGGAAGTTCTATGTCAAAAGATCCAGCATGGAGGTGTCTTTACTGTCAGGCAGGTGTGGACTTCCCCAAGATCCTGGCATTTTTTTATATACAGGAGGCAGCAGGCCCTCTCTGTCAGGAGCCGGAAAGGTTGACATTTGGGGAAGGTCCTACCGTAACTTGCTTCCATTCATGTGCGGGAAATGTCAACCACATTGTGCCTGAGGCAGTCTGACAGTGGCTGCAAATCCAAATCAGCCAATGGCCGCATTTCCCTTTCTCTTTAACCACATGTCCATACAACAATTTTGTTTCTAATAAGCTAAAAACAAAGTCTGTAGTAGGCTAGTTTATAATCACTACATTTCTTTACAACTGTCTGTAATAATTTATCATCACCACATGTCGATACAACTGAAGCTGCATGTATGAGGTCTAAGAGAGCTTTATCTCACAGAGAAAATGACAAAATGGACCAGTCTTAGAAATGTATGTCTGGTCATGAGGTTACAGTCAATTTTACTCTAAGAAGCTAAAAACAATGTCTGTTGTAGTAAATAATCCCCATATATATATATATATATATATATATATATATATATATATATATATATATATATATATATATATATATATATATATATATATATATAACTGTTTAAAAGGAAGTTGCAGGTATTAGTTTCAAAAAAGCTTTATCTCATTGAGAAAAGCTAAAAATGGACCAATTTGAGAAACTCCTCTTTGGTCATAATGTTACATTTAATTTTACTCCTAATAAGCTAAAAACAATGTCTGTAGTAGTTTGTGATCACAACATCTCTATACAACTGTTAAAAATGAAGTTGCACGTCCGTCCGTCCATCCATCCATCCATCCATCCATCCATTTTCTTATCCGGGGTCGAGTCGCGGGGGCAGCAGCCTAAGCAAAGAGACCCAGACTTCCCTCTCCCCAGCCACTTGTTCCAGTTCCTCGGTGGGAATCAGAAGGCGTTCCCAGGCCAGCCGAGAAACATAGTCCCTCCAGCGTGTTCTGGGTCTTCCCCTGGGCCTCCTCCCGGTGGGACGTGCCCGAAACACCTCACCAGGAAGGCGTCCAGGAGGCATCCTGACCAGATGCCCGAGCCACCTCAACTGACTCCTCTCGATGTGGAGAAGCAGCGGCTCTACTCTGAGCCCCCTCCGGATGACCGAGCTTCTCACCCTATCTCTAAGGGAGAGCCCAGACATTCTACGAAGGAAACTCATTTCAGCCGCTTGTATCCGTGATCTCGTTCTTTCGGTCACCACCCAGAGTTCGTGACCATAGATGAGGGTACGAACGTAGATCGACCGGTAAATCAAGAGCTTCGCCTTTCGGCTCAGCTCTCTCTTCACCACCACAGACCGGTATAGCGCTCACATAACTGCAGATGCCCTACCAATCCGTCTGTCGATCTCCCGCTCCATTTTTCCCTCATTCGTGAACAAGAGCTGCATGTACAATGCCCAAAAAAGCTTTATCCCACCGAGAAAAAGATGAAATGTTATAATGTTACTGTTATGTTAATGTTATAATGTCATAATGTTACATTTAATTTTACTCCTAATAAGCTAAAAACAATGTCTGTAGTAGTTCATAATCACCACATGGTATACAACTGTTTGAATTGAAGTTACATGCTGGAAGGCAAAAAGCTTTATCTAAACAGGGAAAATGTAATGTTGGACCCGTTTTAGAAACTCTGAACTTTGTACGGCAAGGCAAGGCAATTTCATTTGTATAGCACACTTTCAACAACAAGGTAATTTAAGGTGCTTTACATGATTAAGTGGTAAAATAAAAATAGCAGTAAAACACAAAGCATATAAAGTAAGAACAGCAATAAAGCATGAAGCACACACAGATACATCAAAGCATCACAAAGCCTATAATGTAAAAACAGCAGTAAAGCAAGAAGCATACACAAAACATGATACATCAAAGCATTACTCAAACGCAGCTCTAAGCAGATACGTTTTTAGTTGTGATTTAGAAGAACTCAGTGTTTCAGCAGCTTTGCAGTCGTCTGGAATTTGTTCCAAATTAGAGGAGCAGAAACTGAAAAGCTGCTTCTCCATATTTGGTTCTAATTCTAGGGGTGTTGAGTAGACTGGAATTAGAGGAACTGAGTGTTCTGGTGGGTTGGGTAGACCGTCGTGGGTTGGGTAACAGCAGATCTTCAACATGCTTTGGTGCTAAGCCATTCAATGATTTATAAACTAGTAAAAGTATTTTGAAGTCTATTCTCTGAGCTACAGGGAGTCAGTGTAAGGACTTTAGAACTGGGGGGATGTGCTCTACTTTCCTGGTTCTAGTGAGGACGCGAGCAGCAGCATTCTGGATCAGCTGTACCTGTCTAATTGACTTTTTAGGCAGACCTGTGAGAACACTGTTGCAGTAATCAATCCGACAAAAGATAAACGCATGTATGAGTTTTTCGAGGTCAGTCCTTTAATCCTAGAAATGTTCTTCAGGTGATAGAAGGCTGACCTTGTCATTGCCTTTATGTGACCCTGGAGGTTCAGGTCTGGGTCCATAACTACACCTAGATTTCGGGCCTGATCAGTAGTTTCCAGCTGTATTAACTGGAGCTCTGTGCTGACTATTAATCTTTCCTCTTTAGGTCCAAAAGTAATTACTTCATTTTTGTTTCTGTTCAGCTGGAGGAAGTTATGACACATGCTCGATGCATGTACTTAGGGTTTGGATGGGTTCAAAGTCACCTGGTGTCATTGTAATATATAGCTGAGTATCATCTGCATAGTTATGGTAGCTAATCTTATTGGTTGTTATAATCTGGGCTAGTGGGAGCATGTAGATATTATATAAGAGGGGCCCCAGGATGGAGCCCTTGGGCCCCCCACATGTGATTTCTTTTTGTTCTGATGAAAAGTTTCCTATTGAAACAAAGAAGTCCCTGTTCTTTAGGTAAGACTCGAACCAGCAAAGTACTGTACCAGAGAGTCCGATCCAACTCTCCAGTCGTTCTAATAATATATAATGATCAGCAGTCTCAAATGCTGCACTGAGGTCCAACAGAACCAGCACTGTGGTTCTACCACAGTCTGTATTTATGCAAATGTCATTGAAAACTTTGACGAGGGCAGTCTCAGTGCTGTGGTGAGCACGGAAACCAGACTGGAAAACATCAAAGCGGTTGGTCATTGTTAGGAAGCTGTTTAACTGCTGAAACACAGCTTTTTCAATAATTTTACTGATGAACGGAAGATTAGAAATTGGCCTGTAGTTCTGCATTACCGTGTTGTCCAGATTATTCTTTTTCAGCAGTGGTTTAATAACTGCTGTTTTTAAAGCCTGGGGGAAGACACCTGACAGGAGGGATGAGTTAACTATTTGAATCAGATCACACACAATGGCAGGGAAAACTTTCTTAAGGAAAGCTGTGGGTAGGATATCAAGACAGCAAGAGGAGGAGCTTAATTGGTTAATGATTTCTTCTAGGTTTTTTGGTTTAATTCATGGAAGTCTGACATTTTTTCTACATTGGTGTTATTTGGGTATAATATTGGTAGTGGGTTCAGGGCTGCGGTACAGACAGACCGTCTAATTGCTTAAATCTTTTCAGTGAAAAAGCGGGCAAATTCATTGCAGGGCCTGGTAGAATTTAGTTCAGGGGCTACTGTCACTGGAGAATTAGTTAGTCTTTCCACTTTTGCAAACAGAGTCCGTGCATTATTAATGTTTCTTTTAATTATTTCAGAAAAGAACAATTCCCTAGCTTCTTTTAAAGTTAACTGATAACTGTTCAGTCTCTCTTTGTAGACCTCACAGTGAACCTGGAGTCGAGTTTTCCGCCATTTTCTTCCGGGTCATCCACACTCCCTTTTTTCACTACGTACCAGTGGATCGCTTGTCCACGGAGACTTATTTCTACCTGAGACTACTTTCACTTTAGTCGGAGCAATGGAATCAATGTCTGAGATTTTCACAAGGAAATTATCTACCAGCTTGTTTACTGAGTTGGAGTTGGGAGATGAGGGGGATGTGGAAGGGTAAATACTTTTAAAGATTTCAACAGAACTGTCCCTGAGAAAACACTTTTGTACAGTTATCTCACTGTGGCTAGATATTTTAACAGAGATGGTACTTTCAAAAGAAAATACAAAAATTGTCAGATAATACAATATCAATTACAGAGACGTCAGATATAGTTAAACCTTTGCTGATAATTAAGTCCAGAGTTTGTCCGCTATTGTGTGTTGGTTGTTTGACATCTGGGTCAGGTCGAAGTTGTGAAAAGTGTCACTTAATCTTTTAGTTAGTCTGTCCTGGGGGTTGTCAGTATGGATGTTGAAGTCCCCCACAATGATTAACTGGTCATATTCGACACATATTACGGAAAGAAGGTCACTGAAATCATTGAAGAAGTTAGAGTTAAGTTTTGGGGGTTTATATAAACTTAGAAATATAGCTTTTTTAGGCTCATTTATCTGGGTGGCTAGATATTCAAAAGAGTAAAATATGCCCAGGGATACCTTTTTAAAGTTAACTGAGTTGTGAAAAATTGTGCCTACACCTCTACTTCGTTTGTTTTTCCTGCTCTCACTTAAGAAATTGTAATTGGAGGAGTAGATTCTATCAATACAGATGTTTCATTATTTACATCTAGCCAGGTTTCTGATAAAAACAGGGCATGTATTTTATGTTCAGTGATGAATTCATTGATTAGGAGTGACTTTCCTGGTATTTAATATTTATTTAATATTTAATAAAGCTAACTTAAGGGATTTCATAATCAGTAGCTGAGCGGGGCGGCTGTAGTACTGTGGTCGAGTTGTTGGCCGGCGACCCAGAAATGGTGGGTTTGATTCCAGCTTCCGCCTGCTACATGTTGTTGTGTCCTTGGGCAAGACACTTCACCTACCCGCCTACTGGTGTTGGGGCCAATGGCAAGATATGGCAGCCTCGCTTCTGTCAGCCTGCCCCAGGGCAGCTTTGGCTACAATCATAGCTTGCTTCCACCAGTGTGTGAATGTGAGAGTGAATGAATTATGGAGTTGTAAAGCACTTTGAGGGTCCCGAAAAGCGCTATATAAATGCAAGCCATTATTATTATTGAACTTTCGGACAGGCGATCAATTTCAGATTTGTTTTATTATAAGTGCATTTGGCTTAAATTTTTTGTTTTCTCTTGCCAATATTTGACTTCAATTATTTTTTTGGGGGTGACCAGACAACTTCTGGAAGACGGCGGGAGTGGAATTACTGTCCGGTTCCCTTGCACATCAGATGTCTGTGATTACCAGTTCAGGCATGGGCAGAGTACATCCAGTGTTAGTTCCAGAGGCCTGATGTAGTCCAAGTTTTGGTGTTAGTTGTTATCCAATTCTAATTTGTGCTTTCAGTCTGTCTGAGAGATCTCTAAATGGAGAGTCATCAGATGTCGATGAGTCTGATAACATTGGAATACTTGCTGGAAGTGTTTGTTCTCTGTCAGTCTGTACAGCTGTCTGGGATGATATAATCTTCTCTTTGTCTGTGTCGGGAAATGTGTGTTCTCTGATAGTATCCACAGGCCGTGCTCCAAGGTCAGTTCTTGGGTGTTTATTCAGATAACAGAAAATATTTGAGGTCAACAGTCTCAGTCCAGCTCTTGTTAAGATAACGTTTATTTGACTTAAACAAGTGCTTTGCACATCCAAATATTTTAAAGTTATTAATAAATGGGATCAATTTTTCAACAGATTCTCCCTCAACCATTTCTGGAGCATGCAAAGTCTACTGTACCTTTCATCATTTCCTTCAGGGATTGGTCCGCTGATGTTTATGTTCAGTCCACCAAGTCTCTGTAGCAGATCAGAAAAGTCTGATTTGAGAACTTCAGATTGCTTTTTGGCTACATAATTTGATCCTGCATGGATAACAAGCTTTTCCAGTTTAGGGTGTTGTTCTAATATCGTATGGCTTTTTTCTGATATTTCTCTCACTGTATTCTTGGGGCAGCTGATAACGCGATAAGCTGATAATGCTGGGGGGGTTCTTGCTTTCTTATCTGTCCGCTTCATGTGGATGGATTTCTCTTGGTGGCCTTGACTGGCTGTGTTGTCTTTCGGTGAACTGAGGGCTGCGAACCTGTTAATCAGCGGTAATTCAGGGGGAGTGATGGCTCTTGTTTTGGGTTGCAGTTTCATTTGTTTTTTCTTCCTCGGAGCAGAGAAAGCAGGTTTAGGTTCAGTGCACTTTAAAGCCAGCCAGTCTTCGTCGAATTGTTAATGGTGTGTTCTACCTGTTAAACGCCTTTTGGCTGGAGGAGTAGCGTTGTTCTGTGGCTTTTGTGCGAGACTGTTGGACCGAGGTAACACTGGGGTGCCAGATTCTTCCTCCCTGCGTGTAGTCATCGGTAAACTTGTCTCATTTTCATATCAAGTGTTTAGATCAAAATTAATCTTAAGATGGTGTAATT
Source organism: Valencia hispanica (assembly GCA_963556495.2). Classification (NCBI taxonomy): domain Eukaryota; kingdom Metazoa; phylum Chordata; class Actinopteri; order Cyprinodontiformes; family Valenciidae; genus Valencia; species Valencia hispanica. The sequence goes on from OY747712.1 coordinate 47,848,025, forward strand.
TCATCTCAATTTTTTCAATTCTCTGGAACAGTTTCTCAAAGTCCTCAGCTGAGCAAAATGCCATTTTGGTAATCCACAGTCCTTCCGAAAGTGATCCAAGAAAGAGATCTGGTCTAATACAGTGACTCCAGAGGCTGGGTGTATAAAGTAACTAAGAAAAAAGTTAAGAAAAGCTAAGAAATGAAAATAAGAAAAGAGAATATGGCAAGAGGTTGGCAGAGGCTGCTCCTCCTTCAGCAACCAGAGCAACTTGTAGGAGTTGTAAACCTAAGATACTCTTTTTGGGAAAACCAGAAAGCAGGGCATTACAGTAATCAATTCTACTGGTGATAATAGCATGTATCAGTGTCTCTGTATTGGCCGAGAGAGAATGGGGCAGAGTCTGGCAATGTTCTTCAGATGATAAAAACCTATTTTATTAATGTCTTTAATGTGAGGGATAAAAGTCAGCTCAGAATCCAAAATCCTGCCCAGGTTCTTAACTTGTTAAGAGGAAATAAATGGTAGTGATTGTAGTTTTGGGAAACTTATCTCTCTGAGCCTCAGGACCAATGGCTAAAACATCAGTTTTGTCTTGGTTGAGCTGAAGAAAGTTTTCTGTAATCCAGGATTGATGTCTAAAGTGCAATTAAAAAGTGCATCCATTGGCCCTGTGTCATCTGGAGACACTGTGACGTACAACTGTGTATCATCAGCATAACTGTGAAAGTTAAGTTGCCAAGAGGGAGCATATAAAGGTTAAGATGGACTGGACCCAAATTGAACCCCGGGGCACACCACTAGTAATCTTTTGGACCTTAGAAGGAAAAGGTCCCAGGCCCCAGAAATAGTCGCTGACAGCAGTGCCGACAAAGTTGTGTGCACTGAAGGAACTGCGGTTTGTGTTAGTCGCCCCTGATCTTTGCGTCTGCATCCCATGTTGAACTCCATCACAACCCTGGGATGGTAATCCTCCGGTCTGAAGTGAGCACCACGAATGTTTTTCGTAGCCAAAGCAGAAGTGAAATCTGGTCTTTTCAGCTGCACAAAACGCACCTAGGAACGGAAGAGGGCTCCATTTTTGTTTTTATTTGGACTCGATGTCCTGACAGCCTGCTTTTTGTCCAGCCTCCACAAACACAACAATTTACAGTTTTTAAAGAAAAATGTACACATTACAAAACTAGTGAACACACTGACTCTCGATAACACCACCGCTCTACCCGATAACTGCCTACTTGCTACACTGAGCTGAGGCAGCGCATAGCCGATGACTCCCTTCGCTTACGTCACACGTCCAGATTATGAAACTTTTAAATTAAAATCTGTGGCATTATGTACTGTAAAAAATATCCCCACTAAACATTTCAAATAATAATTTTGGAAAACATTTTATATGCATTTTAGAAAATATTTAACCTGCTATATGCTCTTTAAGTTTGGAAGCAGGAACACGCCTCAAACCCGCTCCTCATTCTGCAATCTATACAAACTCCGTGGCGCCTTCTCAACCCATCTCACATCCCTCCCATGTCCCTTCAGCTCATCCTCACAACTCCTCCCTCATCCCCACATCCCTTCCCTTCATCCTCACATCCCTCCCCTCATCCCCACATCCCTTCCCTCATCCTCACATCCTTTCATCCCCACAGCCTTTCATCCCCACATCCTTTCCCTCATCCCCACATCCCTTCCCTCATCCTCACATCGTTCAGTCCTACATCCCTTCCCTCATCCTCACATCCTTTCAATCCTACATACGTACCCTCATCCCCACATCCTTTCATCCCTGCATCCTTTCATCCCCACATCCTTTCATCCCCACACCCCTCCCTTCATCCCCACATCCCTTCCCTCATCCCCACATCCCTACATCCCTTCCCTCAACCCCACATCCTTCCATCCCCACATCCCTTCCCTCATCCCCACATCCCTCCCCTCCTCCTCACATTCTTTCATCCCCACATCTCTTCCCTCATATCCACATCCCTTCCCTCATCCCATCCCTTCATCCCCACATCCCTTCCCTCATCTTTTCATCCCCACATCCCTTCCCTCATCTTCACATCCTTTCATCCCCACATCCTTTCCCTCATCCCCTCATCCCTCCCCTCATTCCTACATCCCTTCCCTCATCCCCACATCCTTTCATCGCCGCATCTTTTCATTCCCACATCCTTTCATCCCCGCATCCTTTCATCCCCACATCCCTTCCCTCATCCCCACATCCCTCCCTTCATCCCCACATCCCTTCCCTCATTCCCACATCCTTTCATCCCTACATCCCTTCCCTCATCCCCACATCCCTTCCTTCATCCCCCACCCTACCCTCGCTCGCTTGACACTGCCATCCTCTTTCCCGCACGTGTTCGGTTGTTCTCTTTTGCCTCCTCTAACATCTATCTCTTTCAGGTTCTGTCTGGTGGAGGGGGGTGGGGGGGGTGGGGGGGTGTTCTAAGCTGGCTTAGGAAAGGCAATTTCCTGAAGACTGCACCCCCAGACATTTCATCTCTCCATCTCTGAGGTGTGGTCCATGCTAGTGAATAGTGACAGGAGATGTAATTATTATGTAATTACTTTATGATTTAGGAAACATTTGACTTTTGGTAACATTTTTTGGTTTCATTTGTTAGGTTTATGATTTTTAGTCTGCTCTCTGCTGGTAATGACAGGTATGAATGAGGTGGGCAAGGTCCACGTCCGGTATGTGAGTTACTGTTAAAATCAGAGCTGAGATCCTAGGAGTAGGGTTGAGCTGGACATCAAGATATGGTGGAATGGGCAGTGAGGGCAGGGGACCTGGGGCCAGTGTGATGGAGGGGGGGGTATGCCAGACTCATTGCCAGGATGCGGATGCCCTGTCTATTTAGGTGAAGCCCATCCGCCCCAAACAGAGAGAAAGACAGAGTGAGGGCTACTCTCATCCTCACATTTCTAACGATGGAGTTGCAGATGATGAGCGTTGTGGGGGGTGGGTCTCCATGATGATGACTCTGGTCAGAGCAGTGGAGTCGTCAGCCGATTTTCCCTGTTTTCAGTGTTGTCCCGGATGTTTTAAGTCTGTTGTTTCACTCATCAGCCACAGGCTCATCGCTCACACACAACAGGTTAGGTGTACTCTGCTCTTATCAGCGGTGTTGCTGACTTGACTTGGTGTCAGGTTACAGTCAGTTATGGCAAGCCATCAGTATCAAAAATAAGGCGTGTATTATCGCCTTATTGTGTTAAAGGTGTTAAAAGTGCCCCTGGCATGAAATTGCCATTTTTTGAGTTTTTTGGTCATATTTTTTAGTTTCCCCAGCCTGCCTATGTCCCCAAAGGGGTTAAAATGACTGATTAGTGTTTCCTTTGTCCCCAGGTATGTCTGCCTACATAGTGAAATTAGCACTCAGAAACGGGCTGTTTTGTAGTTCGGCATATGACCACATGTTTCGGCATATGATGTCATTAAGATCCAGCCAATTACCCCCTTCTCCGAACTACACTCTCCACATCACTCCCCCCGCGGTACGCATTTCAACCTAAACAACGACAGCAACGGTAAAAGGCAAACAACAAACCAACAGCATGGAGTCCAGATTGCATTGACACTGTCCTCCCCACTTCCAAGCCACTGAAAGCTTGTGGATGGACTTTATTTATGCAGAGAATGTACCCGACTGACTCTCGAAGTGCGTGGTCGTTTATGGCAAACATTTCTCTGACGAATGTTTTATTAACTTGAGACAATACAGCAGTGGATTCGCAGATCATCTTAAACTTTTACCAGGATCAATACCAACTCTCCGTGAACCAGCAAGTATATTTTCGCAATAATGTCCTTCAGCTGTTATATACCAGTGTTTCCCACAGATGACGAATCTGTGGCGCACCGCCACAGATTAAACTCAGACCGCCACAGATTCAACACCGACCCAAAAAAAGAAAAGAAATCAACACCGACCATCACACATTGCGTTTCGTTTTTCTTTTTTACGCTATTTAAAACATGCACTGTATTCATTCCCTGCTCTCTCTCTTCGTCTCTCTGTCACTCACGTCTCTCTCGCATAAACATACACACGCGCACAGCCCCTCCCTTCCGTGCACAGCACGTCTGTCTGGATCACCTGTGGAAGACGTCCTCCACCTTTCTGGTTCCTCCTCAGGTGCCTCACCGGCTGGATCAGATTCCGGATCAAATTGAAAGCCATTACAATAGCCGATAACTGAGCCATTACTGTCGTGGTGAAGCTAGAGACGTAATGAGTAGAGATGGATGTGTGGATGGATGATAAAATATTTTATTAGGCCTGTAATTTCTAAACAGATTATTGTTCAACACACAATATAATTAGGCCTAAACCTAATTACATTTCATATATAATTTTGGAATTTGGACAAATTGTGGTGCGCAAATGCATGTCTGTCAATGTTTCATCAGATGCGGACGTTAGAGACTCATTTGACAATAGAGGTGCATGGCTTGGGCCCCGCCCATCAACACTTGGTCGTTCTGTGCTAATACTAACAGAAGGGCCACCTAGTAGGGGCTGCAATTCTACAACAAGGCTGAGTTACGGCAAATGATCCTTTGATACAGTATTATGGTACATAGAGTGTGAGTAAAAAGGGCCCAAATGTTGCGGGGAATTTCATGCCAGGTCCACTTTAATCTCCAAGGCGAATGTTAATGCCTTGCCATGGTACGGCAAGGCATATATTAACATATATTAACATATTAACATATAACATATATAACAAGTATGTCGCTACCGTAGGCACACGACCCCTCCCCTCTCCTAACAAGGCAGCTCTGTACAAATGCATGTGCAGAAAACTGCATAGTGCCAAACCAGAATATATATTACGATTGGCAACATTTCTAAGACTAGAAAATGAAAATAAACTGTTGCAACTCCTTAGCTTTTTCTACAGAGAGGCCAAGGGTAAGAATTTATCTTTGTAAAATGAAGTGCTTTACAAAGGCAAACACTGGCTTATGCATAATTTTCTTTAGCTGTCCTGTTGGTATCAAACTAGTTATCCTTAGTAAGCACATTGACTAAGGAAATTCATAAAAAATTACAAATACAAAAGCAACAAAATATTTTTTTAATTACAGAGCACATTCCAATAAAGGCAACAATATTCCAAACTTGATTTGGGAAACACCAATATATCAGTGTTGACTATAGAATTGGATTTATTTTGTTCTCTTCTGTTGAAGACTCTCTCTCTCTCTCTTATTTATATATATATATATATATATATATATATATATATATATATATATATATATATATATATATATATATATATATATATATATATAAATATATATATATATATATATATACATATATATACAGTGGCTTGCACTTTTCAGTTATTTATTTGTAAAAAATGTTTGGAATCATGTATGATTTTCGTTCCACTTCTCACATGTACATCACTTTGTATTGGTCTTTCACGTGGAATTCCAATAAAATTGATTCATGTTTGTGGCTGTAATGTGACAAAATGTGGAAAAGTTCAAGGGGGCCGAATACTTTTGCAAGCCACTGTATATATATATATTATAGCTCTGATCATTTCTATAACTCACGTTCCTCCTGCAGACAGTATTCCCCATTTGAGAAGTGCTGCTTTGGAGAGGAAGGCTGGATGCTTCCATTGTTGTTGAACTTGATCGGTTTATTGTCCGGTTGCTTGTATTACATTATTGTATTGCTATATGTGCGACTTGTTTTCTGTTGCACATACACTTTGATTTCATTTAATAATTTTGTAGAAGGAAGCAAAGATGAGCTACAGACAGGGAAGGAACCAGCAGCAGCAGAGCTGTTGCAATCAAACATGGAAATTGGTCACGGTTATTTAAGTAGATTTCTTTAGTGCTATATTGCTGACCAAGTAAACATTTTTGTAATACATCAATGCATCATGACTTGATGTAGTCCAGTTGTTTGCACAAGCATATTTAGTTTGTGTTTTGTATTATTAGTTTACAATAATCATACTTTGCACACTTAATTCTGGTGTCATGATTTTGTAGAGGGTAGGAGGGATTACCTAAAGAGAAAAGCTGTAGCTGCAGCTCCAGCAGAAGCACCAGCATCATCATTAGAAATATGAACTGTAAATATTCTAACATTGTGTTATGGATAATTAATAAAAAGGGCATTACTGAAGGAGCCAAATAGACTAACCAAGACAGTACCAATGATGTGAGAAGACAAAGTGATAGAGAGGGAGAAGAGGAGAGACAACAGCTAGAGATAAAGACAGAGAGAGACAGCAATAAATGTATGAATGATAGTATGTGCACTGTGTTTGAGCAATCTAATTCTAAATAAAAAAAATTGGGAAGTTCACTGGTGGAAGGAGAGAGATGGGAAAAGCAAAGACAAACTGAAAAAAGAAAGGGACATTCAAGTAAAAAGACAAAAGGGAGACCAACAGAAGAAAGTGAACAAAGATTGATCAAACTAAATTATTGTTTGCTTTTGCTGTGTTTCTAGATATAATTTCCAAAACACAAAACATTGAACATTAAATTGAACAATAATATTAGGGCTGTGTATTGGTAAAAATCCGGCCATACCATATGTATCACAATACAGGGGAGACGATATATTGCGATAGTATGAGTAAGACAGGATATTGTGATTTTTAAAACTGAATTTAATTGTAGAAAAACTGTCACCGCATCCTAAGCACTCCAACCTGTTTCACACTTAACACATCCAGTTTTATTATTAGATCTGGTTGATCCACTGGAACGAAGAAAGTGAAAACTGTTAGGTTTCTTAGGTGTTTGGGTTTTGAGTTTTAGTTATTTAATTTCCTTATTTAGTTTACATTAACATTCTAGCTTATTTCCTGGTGTTAAGTGTTATTTGAGTTTTTCCTTCCACCACGTTTTCTCACCCTCTTTTACCCTCAGGTCTTTTATTTACTTAGGTTCATAGTTAGTCCCTATTAATCTTTAGTACTCATCTCTGTCTAGTCCTTATGTTTTGTTTTCCTCCTTTGCGTCACTCCTTGTCTTCCCGTCTTTGTCTAATCATCAACTGTTCTCCATCTTTGTCCTTCCCTGCTCTCAGCTGTTTCTGGTCTCTCTGATTGCCTTCCCACTGTTGTTCTAGTCCATTTAAGCCCCTGTGTCTCACCCAGCCCTTTGTCAGGTCCTCGTCATTTCCACGTCTTCCCTCCTTGCTGCGCGTCCTGTTCCTGTCCTTTTCCGAGGTTTGGATTTTGTATTGTTTATTTTCCATTAAATATGAGTTCTGTGCACTTTAAACGCCTCTCTAGACCTGGGTCCTCTCCACATAACATGACAAAAACAGCCACCAACTGCCAGTCATACTTTTAATTCTACTACAAAAATTACTGTCATCATTAATGGTTCCATTAAAAAATAAATTATTGAAAAATCAATACATTGCTTTTGAATATAGATACAATGATATTGTGACATAAAATATCCCTATTAGATATAAAATTATAAGCCATTGTATGTTAGATCACACACTACACTGTTCTGAGATGCATGCATTGAAAGAAAATATAAGGCACATTACTATGTAGGCTATAGTCAATAATCTTCTGTTACACTTTATTACTATTATCATTTTTTAACAAAAATATCACATCTTGTCTGGGCTAAGCCCAGGTAAGCCTACTCCTTAAAGGCTGGAGACGCCGCTGGGCCAGAGGTTCGTTCACCATCTCGGACTTGCTGTATCTCAAGCTGAGAACTCCAGTCCTGGGGATATTGCTCAGCTAATGTGTATTCAGCACCGTGAGCTTGTTCCGTGGATTTGGCGAGAAGTGGAGCACTCCTTGGCGAGTTCGATCTGCGGTCCAGGATTTGACGCAACGTGGAGGGCTGTGGGAGTCGGACTGCTGCACCATCTGCTGTAAGGGATTGAGCAATGAGCTTGAAAAGCGACGGGGGCCAGGGGCTTTCAGAGGATGAAAGTCCAGGTCCAGGGTATTTGTTCGTTAACGCCAGGCAGGTGGGAGGAGAGCGGTAACGACTGCCCCATGCACCCCCACCGTGGCTGGACCCAACAGGTAGCCAGCAGGACTGGAGTGGAACTCATAGGGGCTTTTGGCTTTCCTCCCTGCTGAAACCAGCGGTCATCCTCTACAGCAGAAGTCACACGGGCATTTTGCACACCAAGTCTATTTTGCATCCGTGGATCCCCTTCCCACAGCTTCATCGTGCTGGTAGGGAAATGTGAAAGCCAGCAGGGCACTATTCGTGGCAACAAGAAACCAGCCAAGTAAATCTCCACGTCGCACTCGTGCTCCTGGATTTGGTGTAGTGTTGAAATCCTTTGCTCCAGCTCCAGCTCAAAGGAGGGGGGGGGGGGGTTGTTTAAACTGAAGTTGCATGTATGAGGTCCGGAAAATCTCACTGAAAAAAAATGGTGAAAATGGACCAGTCTTTGAATGAAATTCTTGTCTGGTCATAATGTTATAGTTAATTTTACTTCTAATAGTCAGAAAACAATATCTGTAGTAGTTTATATTCAACAGATCTCTACATAACTGTTTAAAATTAAGTTGCATGTACGAGGTCCAAAAAATAATCTTTCTCACCAAGAAAAGGTGAGACCAGTTTTATCTGGTGACAATTTTAAATTCAATTTGACTTCTAATATGTTAAAAACTATTTCTGTAGTAGTTTTTAATCACCACATCTCTGTACAACTGTTTAAAATGAAGTTACATGTAAGAGGTACAAAAGAACAAAAAAAGGAGAAAATGGACCAGTTTTAGAAACTCTTGTCTGGTCATAATCTTACCCTTAATTTTAATTCTAATAAGCTAAAAACAATGTCTTTAATAGTGTCAGGAAATCATCAATTCCACTAGTGCCCACACCTGTGCCGATCTTCAATTGCTGGTCAGTGACCCGTATTTAAGAGGCCCTGACTCACCTCCACCTCATTCAGTCATCTGCTCCGCAAGCCCTGAACTCCTTCTTCATCGTAAAAACCAAGTTCGCCGAGGTTGTTTTCAATCCGTCCAGTCGTCCTCACGTCCTGCCAGATCAGACCTGCCTTGTTCTCCAGCCTTGTCTCTTTCCTTTCCTAGGTTCTGCGGCTGAAAGCCTGCAAGCCTTATAAATAAAGAGCAATCAGAAATATGTATGTAGTAGTTTATAATCATTGCATCTCAATAGAAGTGGCCAAAGTGAAGTTGCATGTATGAGGTCCAAAAAAGCTTTATCTCACCTAGAAAAGCTGAAAAAGTACTTGTTCAACAAACTCTTGTCTGATCTTCATAAAACCTTTAATTTTACTGAAAATATGCTAAAAACAATGTATGTAGTAGTTTATAATCATTGCATCTCAATAGAAGTGGAAAAGTGAAGTTGCATGTATGAGGTCCAAAAAATCTTTATCTCATCGAGAAAACCTGAAAAAGTACTAGTTTAACAAACTCTTGTCTGGTCGTCATAAAATATTTAATTTTACTTCTAATATGCTAAAAACAATACATGTAGTAGTTTATAATCATTGCAGCTCAATGGAACTGGCCAAAATGAATTTACATGCAAGAGGTCCAAGTAAGATTTATCTCACCGAGCAAAGCTGAAAGCGGAGTACATTTACAAACTGTTGTCAGGTCTTCATATAACATTTACTTTTACTTCAAATGTTCTAAAAAATCCATGTAGTAGTTCATAATCATTGCATCTCAAAAGAACTGGCCAAAATGAAGTTGAATGTATGAGGTCCAAAAAAGCTGTATCTCACTGAGAAAAGCTGAAAACGGGCTACATTTATAAACTATTGTCTGGTCTTCAGATAACTTTTAATTTTATTTCAAACATGACAAAACACGAAGTATGTATTTGTTTATAATCATTGGAGCTCAATAGAACTGGCCAAAATGTAGTTGAATGTGAGAGGCAGGGGCATTACTAGACCTTATTCACTGGGGCAAGTGCGTTAGTAAAAGTCTCCAGTGCCCTAGTAAAATTATAGCGCTGCTCTCGCTGGATAGCATCTCTGTGCCTGCTTTAGTCATGACTCAAAGCCTGTAACTTCCAGCCAATAAAAAAAGGAAAAAAGAAAGGGGCTATATTAGCCAATCAGGAAGTAGCACCTCTGTTGCTGGGTAAGATTTAACGCAACAACCAATGAAAATCGTTCACATTTCTTTCGTTCCTTGCACACACACATAGTACACAGTGGAAACCTCTGGAACTCGTCACATCACTTTGAGCACAGAGTAAGTCTTCCCCTGTTTTAATGTTACAACAAATTCACAACTTGCTTGACGGAAAAAATGACAAGTTGATCGCTGTTAGTGAATGTTGCCCACATACTTAGCATCTGTTTTTCAATGCTTAACGTCATTGTAGCCTAAATGTGGCAACAGTTTACCAGGTTGTGCTCTCTCCCTCACACACACACTCACACCATGCTTATTAATTATGATTTAGACTATACTGTAGAGAGAGCACTGTAAAAGTAGCCTATACCGTTTGTGAAGCTGTCCTACTGTAAAACTAAACATAGCCTTCTGATAGGCTATTCAGAGATGGACATCAGAAAATCCTTCCCCAACAGGGCAGAGGTGAACTGGACAACGAGGGAGGGATGATAATTGTCCAAATTAACGGTAACATTAGTATTTATGCTGGTAATAGCCAGTGCTGCGATCAATGGTTAAATGGCAAACTTAAATAAGTTTGCTGCATTTGCAGGACTCTATAATAGCCTATAATAGCCTCTGTGTAGATTATTATAGGCTACATTTGCATTTTAGTTTCTTACAGAATGCTTTTTGGTCAGGTGACTTTTTTTGTCACATGGAAGGGTGGGTGGGATAACTTTGTAAACGGAGCACATTTCGCTATTTCGCTATTCTTTTAATCACATGTGAAAACTGAAGACAATAAAATAAATGCAGATAGGAGACTCTGAGCTATGTACATATTTGTACAGCAATAAACACTAATATTTTAATGTTGCTTCAGACTAAGTGCAACAGTTGTTGATTTATTCTTCCACAATGGAAATAAAAGAACCCAAAGATGTAGGGGTGCTTTTTTTCTTACTTTTGTATTGTTCAATTAACAGACATTTACTGAAATAGATATTTCAAAAGGATTCATTGCTCTTCCTTTTTGCTTTTATCAGTAATGGTTTAGAAGTCTAGAGTAAATTGCACAAGTAAGCAAAATGCATTATCGTAGTACATTTCAGGTGGTTAATCAAACATCTAGACAACAACATACTCTGATATGATCGAATAGTTTAAAGAACTATTTGTTTTTTTAAATAATAAATAAGAGCTAAATGTTTTTTTTCTTGCGCACTTTGCGCGCTCTCATGAATTCCTTGTGCCCCAGGTGTGCACCAGTAAAGTATTATTTCTAACGATGCCCCTGATATAACCTAGAAAAGATAAAAGACTAGATTTACAAGCTGTTGTCTGGTCTTCATATAACATTAAATTTTACTTCAAAAATGCTAAAAACAATGTATGTAGTAGTTTATAATCATTGCAGCTCGATAGAACTGGCCAAAATGAAGTTGAATGTATGAGGTCCAAAAAGCTTTATCTCACCTAGAAAAGCTGAAAACGGACTACATTTACAAACTCTTGTCTGATCTTCATAAAACATTTAATTTGACCTCAAATGTGCTAAAAACAATGTATGTAGTAGTTTATAATCATTGCAGCTCAATAGAACTGGCCAAAGTGAAGTTGAATGTATGAGGTCCAAAACAGCTTTATCTCACTGAGAAAAGCTGAAAATGGACTACATTTACAAACTGTTGTCTGAGCTTCATAAAACATTTAATTTTACTTCAAATGTGCCAAAAACAACGTATGTAGTAGTTTATAATCATTGCAGCTCAATAGAACTGACCAAAGTTAGGTTGAATGTATGAGGTCCAAAACAGCTGTATCTCACTGAGAAAAGCTGAAAATGGACTACATTTACAAACTGTTGTCTGAGCTACATAAAACATTTAATTTTACTTCAAATGTGCCAAAAACAACATATGTAGTAGTTTATAATCATTGCAGCTCAATTGAACTAACCAAATCGACGTTGAATGTATGAGGTCCAAAAAAGCTTTATCTCACAGAGAAAAGCTGAAAATGGACTACAATAACAAACTGTTGTCTGAGCTTCATAAAAGATTTAATTTTACTTCAAATGTGCCAAAAACAATGTATGTAGTAGTTTATAATCATTGCAACTAAAAAAAACTGGCCAAAGTTAGATTGAATGTATGAGGTCCAAAACAGCTTTATCTCACTGAGAAAAGCTGAAAATGGACTACATTTACAAACTCTTGTCTGATCTTCATAAAACATTTAATTTAACTTCAAATGTGCTATAAACAATGTATGTAGTAGTTTATAATCATTGCAACTAAAAAAAAATGGCCAAAATTAAGTTGAATATATGAGGTCCAAAACAGCTTTATCTCACTGAGAAAAGCTGAAAATGGACTACATTTACAAACTGTTGTCTGAGCAACATAAAACATTTAATTTTACTTCAGATGTGCTATAAACAATGTATGTAGTAGTTTATAATCATTATATCTCAATAGAACTGACCAAAGTGTAGTTGAATGTATGAGGTCCAAAACAGCTTGATCTCACTGAGAAAAGCTGAAAATGGACTACATTTACAAACTGTTGACTGAGCTTCATAAGAGGTTTAATTTTACTTCAAATGTGCCAAAAACAATGTATGTAGTAGGTTATTATCATTGCAACTAAAAAAAACTGGCCAAAATGACGTTGAATGTATGAGGTCCAAAACAGCTTTATCTCACTGAGAAAAGCTGAAAATGGACTACATTTACAAACTGTTGTATGAGCTACATAAAATGGAGCTAACAGGTTAGCTGAGGTTCAGGAGCAAGGCCACGCCTCAAACCCGCTTCATAAATCCTAATCAGCCTTAACTCGATTCACCCGGTACCACACGTCTGCTCTACATCTCTAATCCCACCAGGATACACATATAAACTCTGCCTGCCCTTCATCCCTCGTCTCTCGTTCGTTTTCACCCCTCCCTCTAGGTCCAGGGTCCTGCCGACTCGCCTCTTCTTTTCAGGGTTCCTGCCGACTCGCCTCTTCCTTTCAGGGTTCCTGCCGACTCGCCTCTTCTTTTCTGGGTTCCTGCCGACTCGCCTCTTCTTTTCAGGGTTCCTGCCGACTCGCCTCTTCTTTTCAGGGTCCTGCCGACCCTCTCCTTTCCTTCGCAGGGTCCTGCCGACCCTCTCCTTTCCTTCGCAGGGTCCTGCCGACCCTCGCCTTTCCTTCGCAGGGTCCTGCCGACCCTCGCCTTTAACGCTCCCCTTTTTTCGCAGGGTCCTGCCGACCCTCGCCTTTAACCCTCCCCTTTTTTCGCAGCGTCCTGCCGACCCTCGCCTTTAACCCTCCCCTTTTTTCGCAGCGTCCTGCCGACCCTCGTCTTTAACCCTCCCCTTTTTCGCAGCATCAATCGAGCACAGCCTCCCCGTTCTGCGCTCCAGTTTACTCCCGTACCACCTCTTCTAACGTCTCTCTCTTTTAGGTTCCGTCTGGGGGGGTCCTGAGCAGACTCGGAAAGACGATTTCCCCAAGACTGCACCCCCACACTGAGTCTTCCTCCGGGTCTCCGGCGTAGCCTCTCCCCAGACCATTCAATTCAACATGCCTTCAATAAAATGTTAAATTCTGAACCTGTAGCGTGGTCCTTGCTAGTGAAATTTTTAATTTTACTTCAAATGTGCAAAAAACAACATATGTAGTAGTTTATAATCATTGCAGCTCAATAAAACCAACCAAATTGACGTTGAATGTATGAGGTCCAAAACAGCTTTATCTCACTGGGAAAAGCTGAAAACGGACGACATTTACAAACTGTTGTCTGAGCTACATAAAACATTTAATTTTACTTCAAATGTGCTATAAACAATGTATGTAGTAGTTTATAATCATTACAGCTCAATAGAACTGAATGTATGCGGTCCAAAACAGCTTTATCTCACAGAGAAAAGCTGAAAATGGACTACATTTACAAACTCTTGTCTGATCTTCCTAAAACATTTAACTTTACTTCAAATGTGCTATAAACAATGTATGTAAGTAGATTATAATCATTGCAACTAAAAAAAACTGGCCAAAAAAGAAATTGAATGTATGAGGTCCACAACAGCTTTATCTCACTGAGATAAGCTGAAAATGGTCTTCATTTACAAACTGTTGTCTGATCTTCATAAAACATTTAATTTTACTTCAAATGTGCCAAAAACAACATATGTAGTAGTTTATAATCATTGCAGCTCAATAGAACTAACCAAATTGACGTTGAATGTATGAGGTCCAAAACAGCTTTATCTCACTGGGAAAAGCTGAAAACGGACGACATTTACAAACTGTTGTCTGAGCTACATAAAACATTTAATTTTACTTCAAATGTGCTATAAACAATGTATGTAGTAGTTTATAATCATTGCAGCTCAATAGAACTAACCAAATTGACGTTGAATGTATGAGGTCCAAAACAGCTTTATCTTACCTGGAGAAGCTAAAAAATGGACTACATTTACAAACTCTTGTCTGATCTTCATAAAACATTTACTTTTACTTCAAATGTGATATAAACAATGTATGTAGTAGTTTATAATCATTACAGCTCAATGAACTGGCCAAAGTGAAGTTGAATGTGTGAGGTCCAAAACAGCTTTATCTCACTGAGAAAAGCTGAAAATGGACTACATTTACAAACTGTTGTCTGAGCAACATAAAACATTTAATTTTACTTCAGATGTGCTATAAACAATGTATGTAGTAGTTTATAATCATTATATCTCAATAGAACTGACCAAAGTGAAGTTGAATGTATGAGGTCCAAAAAAGTTTTATCTCACTGAGAAAAGCTGAAAATGTTCTACATTTACAAACTGTTGTCTGATCTTCATAAAACATTTAATTTTACTTCAAATGTGCTATAAACAATGTATGTAGTAGTTTATAATCATTACAGCTCAATGAACTGGCCAAAGTGAAGTTGAATGTGTGAGGTCCAAAACAGCTTTATCTCACTGAGAAAAGCTGAAAATGGACTACATTTACAAACTGTTGTCTGAGCAACATAAAACATTTAATTTTACTTCAAATGTGCTATAAACAATGTATGTAGTAGTTTATAATCATTACAGCTCAATAGAACTGACCAAAGTGAAGTTGAATGTATGAGGTCCAAAACAGCTTTATCTCACTGAGAAAAGCTGAAAATGGACTACATTTACAAACTGTTGTCTGAGCTACATAAAACATTTAATTTTACTTCAAATGTGCTATAAACAATGTATGTAGTAGTTTATAATCATTACAGCTCAATGAACTGGCCAAAGTGAAGTTGAATGTATGAGGTCCAAAAAAGCTTTATCTCACTGAGAAAAGCTGAAAATGGACTACATTTACAAACTGTTGTCTGAGCTACATAAAATATTTAATTTTACTTCAAATGTGCTATAAACAATGTATGTAGTAGTTTATAATCATTACAGCTCAATAGAACTGACCAAAGTGAAGTTGAATGTATGAGGTCCAAAACAGCTTTATCTCACTGAGAAAAGCTGAAAATGGACTACATTTACAAACTGTTGTCTGAGCTACATAAAATATTTAATTTTACTTCAAATGTGCTATAAACAATGTATGTAGTAGTTTATAATCATTACAGCTCAATAGAACTGACCAAAGTGAAGTTGAATGTATGAGGTCCAAAACAGCTTTATCTCACTGAGAAAAGCTGAAAATGGACTACATTTACAAACTGTTGTCTGAGCAACATAAAACATTTAATTTTACTTCAAATGTGCTATAAACAATGTATGTAGTAGTTTATAATCATTACAGCTCAATAGAACTGACCAAAGTGAAGTTGAATGTATGAGGTCCAAAAAAGCTTTATCTCACTGAGAAAAGCTGAAAATGGTCTACATTTACAAACTGTTGTCTGAGCAACATAAAACATTTAATTTTACTTCAAATGTGCTATAAACAATGTATGTAGTAGTTTATAATCATTACAGCTCAATGAACTGGCCAAAGTGAAGTTGAATGTGTGAGGTCCAAAACAGCTGTATCTCACTGAGAAAAGCTGAAAATGGAATACATTTACAAACTGTTGTCTTATCTTCATAAAACATTTAATTTTACTTCAAATGTGCTATAAACAATGTATGTAGTAGTTTAAAATCATAACTAAAAAGAACTGGCCAAAATGAAGTTTAATGTATGAGGTCCAAAACAGCTTTATCTCACTGAGAAAAGCTGAAAATGGACTACATTTACAAACTGTTGTCTGAGCAACATAAAACATTTAATTTTACTTCAAATGTGCTATAAACAATGTATGTAGTAGTTTATAATCATTACAGCTCAATAGAACTGACCAAAGTGAAGTTGAATGTATGAGGTCCAAAAAAGCTTTATCTCACTGAGAAAAGCTGAAAATGGACTACATTTACAAACTGTTGTCTGATCTTCATAAAACATTTAATTTTACTTCAAATGTGCTATAAACAATGTATGTAGTAGTTTATAATCATTACAGCTCAATGAACTGGCCAAAGTGAAGTTGAATGTGTGAGGTCCAAAACAGCTTTATCTCACTGAGAAAAGCTGAAAATGGACTACATTTACAAACTGTTGTCTGATCTTCATAAAACATTTAATTTTACTCCAAATGTGCAAAAAACAATTTATGTGGTAGTTTATAATCATTGCAACTAAAAAAAACTGGATAAAATGAAGTTGAATGTATGAGGTCCAAAACAGCTTTATCTCACTGAGAAAAGCTGAAAATGGACTACATTTACAAACTGTTGTCTGAGCTACATAAAACATTTAATTTTACTTCAAATGTGCTATAAACAATGTATGTAGTAGTTTATAATCATTACAGCTCAATAGAACTGACCAAAGTGAAGTTGAATGTATGAGGTCCAAAAAAGCTTTATCTCACTGAGAAAAGCTGAAAATGGACTACATTTACAAACTGTTGTCTGAGCAACATAAAACATTTAATTTTACTTCAAATGTGCTATAAACAATGTATGTAGTAGTTTATAATCATTACAGCTCAATAGAACTGACCAAAGTGAAGTTGAATGTATGAGGTCCAAAACAGCTTTATCTCACTGAGAAAAGCTGAAAATGGACTACATTTACAAACTGTTGTCTGAGCTACATAAAACATTTAATTTTACTTCAAATGTGCTATAAACAATGTATGTAGTAGTTTATAATCATTGCAACTAAAAAGAACTGGCCAAAATGAAGTTTAATGTATGAGGTCCAAAACAGCTTTATCTCACTGAGAAAAGCTGAAAATGGACTACATTTACAAACTGTTGTCTGAGCAACATAAAACATTTAATTTTACTTCAAATGTGCTATAAACAATGTATGTAGTAGTTTATAATCATTACAGCTCAATTAACTGACCAAAGTGAAGTTGAATGCATGAGGTCCAAAAAAGCTTTATCTCACTGAGAAAAGCTGAAAATGGTCTACATTTACAAACTGTTGTCTGAGCAACATAAAACATTTAATTTTACTTCAAATGTGCTATAAACAATGTATGTAGTAGTTTATAATCATTACAGCTCAATAGAACTGACCAAAGTGAAGTTGAATGTATGAGGTCCAAAACAGCTGTATCTCACTGAGAAAAGCTGAAAATGGACTACATTTACAAACTGTTGTCTGGGCTTCATGAAACATTTAATTGTACTCCAAATGTGCAAAAAACAATTTATGTGGTAGTTTATAATCATTGCAACTAAAAAAAACTGGATAAAATGAAGTTGAATGTATGAGGTCTAAAACAGCTTTATCTCACTGAGAAAAGCTGAAAATGGTCTACATTTACAAACTGTTGTCTGAGCAACATAAAACATTTAATTTTACTTCAAATGTGCTATAAACAATGTATGTAGTAGTTTAAAATCATTACAGCTCAATAGAACTGACCAAAGTGAAGTTGAATGTATGAGGTCCAAAACAGCTTTATCTCACTGAGAAAAGCTGAAAATGGACTACATTTACAAACTGTTGTCTGAGCAACATAAAACATTTAATTTTACTTCAGATGTGCTATAAACAATGTATGTAGTAGTTTATAATCATTACACCTCAATAGAACTGACCAAAGTGAAGTTGAATGTATGAGGTCCAAAAAAGCTTTATCTCACTGAGAAAAGCTGAAAATGGTCTACATTTACAAACTGTTGTCTGATCTTCATAAAACATTTAATTTTACTTCAAATGTGCTATAAACAATGTATGTAGTAGTTTATAATCATTGCAACTAAAAAAAACTGGATAAAATGAAGTTGAATGTATGAGGTCCAAAACAGCTTTATCTCACTGAGAAAAGCTGAAAATGGACTACATTTACAAACTGTTGTCTGAGCAACATAAAACATTTAATTTTACTTCAAATGTGCTATAAACAATGTATGTAGTAGTTTATAATCATTACAGCTCAATAGAACTGACCAAAGTGAAGTTGAATGTATGAGGTCCAAAACAGCTTTATCTCACTGAGAAAAGCTGAAAATGGACTACATTTACAAACTGTTGTCTGAGCAACATAAAACATTTAATTTTACTTCAGATGTGCTATAAACAATGTATGTAGTAGTTTATAATCATTACACCTCAATAGAACTGACCAAAGTGAAGTTGAATGTATGAGGTCCAAAAAAGCTTTATCTCACTGAGAAAAGCTGAAAATGGAATACATTTACAAACTGTTGTCTGATCTTCATAAAACATTTAATTTTACTTCAAATGTACTATAAACAATGTTTGTAGTAGTTTATAATCATTGCAACTTAAAAAAACTGGCCAAAACGAAGTTGAATGTATGAGGTCCACAACAGCTTTATCTCACTGAGATAAGCTGAAAATGGTCTACATTTACAAACTGTTGACTGATCTTCATAAAACATTTAATTTTACTTCAAATGTGCCAAAAACAATATATGTAGTAGTTTATAATCATTGCAGCTCGATAGAACTGACCAAAGTGAAGTTGAATGTATGAGGTCCAAAACAGCTTTATCTCACTGAGAAAAGCTGAAAATGGACTACATTTACAAACTGTTGTCTGAGCTACATAAAACATTTAATTTTACTTCAAATGTGCTATAAACAATGTATGTAGTAGTTTATAATCATTAACGCTCAATAGAACTGACCAAAGTGAAGTTGAATGTATGAGGTCCAAAACAGCTTTATCTCACTGAGAAAAGCGGAAAATGGACTACATTTACAAACTGTTGTCTGAGCAACATAAAACATTTAATTTTACTTCAAATGTGCTATAAACAATGTATGTAGTAGTTTATAATCATTACACCTCAATAGAACTGACCAAAGTGAAGTTGAATGTATGAGGTCCAAAAAAGCTTTATCTCACTGAGAAAAGCTGAAAATGGACTACATTTACAAACTGTTGTCTGAGCAACATAAAACATTTAATTTTACTTCAAATGTGCTATAAACAATGTATGTAGTAGTTTATAATCATTACACCTCAATAGAACTGACCAAAGTGAAGTTGAATGTATGAGGTCCAAAACAGCTTTATCTCACTGAGATAAGCTGAAAATGGTCTTCATTTACAAACTGTTGTCTGATCTTCATAAAACATTTAATTTTACTTCAAATGTGCTATAAACAATGTATGTAGTAGTTTATAATCATTACAGCTCAATGAACTGGCCAAAGTGAAGTTGAATGTGTGAGGTCCAAAACAGCTTTATCTCACTGAGAAAAGCTGAAAATGGACTACATTTACAAACTGCTGTCTGAGCTTCATGAAACATTTAATTTTACTTCAAATGTGCCAAAAACAACGTATGTAGTAGTTTATAATCATTGCAACTAAAAAAAACTGGATAAAATGAAGTTGAATGAATGAGGTCTAAAACAGCTTTATCTCACTGAGAAAAGCTGAAAATGGTCTACATTTACAAACTGTTGTCTGAGCAACATAAAACATTTAATTTTACTTCAAATGTGCTATAAACAATGTATGTAGTAGTTTATAATCATTACACCTCAATAGAACTGACCAAAGTGAAGTTGAATGTATGAGGTCCAAAAAAGCTTTATCTCACTGAGAAAAGCTGAAAATGGAATACATTTACAAACTGTTGTCTGATCTTCATAAAACATTTAATTTTACTTCAAATGTGCTATAAACAATGTATGTAGTAGTTTATAATCATTGCAACTAAAAAGAACTGGCCAAAATGAAGTTGAATGTATGAGGTCCAAAACAGCTTTATCTCACTGAGAAAAGCTGAAAATGGACTACATTTACAAACTGTTGTCTGAGCAACATAAAACATTTAATTTTACTTCAAATGTGCTATAAACAATGTATGTAGTAGTTTAAAATCATTACAGCTCAATAGAACTGACCAGAGTGAAGTTGAATGTATGAGGTCCAAAACAGCTTTATCTCACTGAGAAAAGCTGAAAATGGACTACATTTACAAACTGTTGTCTGAGCTTCATAAAACATTTAATTTTACTTCAAATGTGCTATAAACAATGTATGTAGTAGTTTATAATCATTGCAACTAAAAAGAACTGGCCAAAATGAAGTTTAATGTATGAGGTCCAAAACAGCTTTATCTCACTGAGAAAAGCTGAAAATGGACTACATTTACAAACTGTTGTCTGAGCAACATAAAACATTTAATTTTACTTCAAATGTGCTATAAACAATGTATGTAGTAGTTTATAATCATTATAGCTCAATAGAACTGACCAAAGTGAAGTTGAATGTATGAGGTCCAAAAAAGCTTTATCTCACTGAGAAAAGCTGAAAATGGTCTACATTTACAAACTGTTGTCTGAGCAACATAAAACATTTAATTTTACTTCAAATGTGCTATAAACAATGTATGTAGTAGTTTAAAATCATTACAGCTCAATAGAACTGACCAGAGTGAAGTTGAATGTATGAGGTCCAAAACAGCTTTATCTCACTGAGAAAAGCTGAAAATGGAATACATTTACAAACTGTTGTCTGATCTTCATAAAACATTTAATTTTACTTCAAATGTGCTATAAACAATGTATGTAGTAGTTTATAATCATTAAACTCAATAGAACTGACCAAAGTGAAGTTGAATGTATGAGGTCCAAAAAAGCTTTATCTCACTGAGAAAAGCTGAAAATGGACTACATTTACAAACTGTTGTCTGAGCAACATAAAACATTTAATTTTACTTCAAATGTGCTATAAACAATGTATGTAGTAGTTTATAATCATTGCAACTAAAAAAAACTGGATAAAATGTAGTTGAATGTATGAGGTCCAAAACAGCTTTATCTCTCTGAGAAAAGCTGAAAATGGACTACATTTACAACCTGTTGTCTGAGCTACATAAAACATTTAATTTTACTTCAAATGTGCTATAAACAACGTATGTAGTAGTTTATAATCATTACAGCTCAATGAACTGACCAAAGTGAAGTTGAATGTATGAGGTCCAAAAAAGCTTTATCTCACTGAGAAAAGCTGAAAATGGACTACATTTACAAACTGTTGTCTGAGCTACATAAAACATTTAATTTTACTTCAAATGTGCTATAAACAATGTATGTAGTAGTTTATAATCATTACAGCTCAATAGAACTGACCAAAGTGAAGTTGAATGTATGAGGTCCAAAACAGCTTTATCTCACTGAGAAAAGCTGAAAATGGACTACATTTACAAACTGTTGTCTGAGCAACATAAAACATTTAATTTTACTTCAAATGTGCTATAAACAATGTATGTAGTAGTTTATAATCATTACAGCTCAATAGAACTGACCAAAGTGAAGTTGAATGTATGAGGTCCAAAAAAGCTTTATCTCACTGAGAAAAGCTGAAAATGGACTACATTTACAAACTGTTGTCTGATCTTCATAAAACATTTAATTTTACTTCAAATGTGCTATAAAAAATGTATGTAGTAGTTTATAATCATTACAGCTCAATAGAACTGACCAAAGTGAAGTTGAATGTATGAGGTCCAAAACAGCTGTATCTCACTGAGAAAAGCTGAAAATGGACTACATTTACAAACTGCTGTCTGGGCTTCATAAAACATTTAATTTTTCTTCAAATGTGCCAAAAACAACGTATGTAGTAGTTTATAATCATTGCAACTAAAAAAACTGGATAAAATGAAGTTGAATGTATGAGGTCCAAAACAGCTTTATCTCTCTGAGAAAAGCTGAAAATGGACTACATTTACAACCTGTTGTCTGAGCTACATAAAACATTTAATTTTACTTCAAATGTGCTATAAACAATGTATGTAGTAGTTTATAATCATTATAGCTCAATAGAACTGACCAAAGTGAAGTTGAATGTATGAGGTCCAAAAAAGCTTTATCTCACTGAGAAAAGCTGAAAATGGACTACATTTACAAACTGTTGTCTGAGCAACATAAAACATTTAATTTTACTTCAAATGTGCTATAAACAATGTATGTAGTAGTTTATAATCATTACAGCTCAATTAACTGGCCAAAGTGAAGTTGAATGCATGAGGTCCAAAAAAGCTTTATCTCACTGAGAAAAGCTGAAAATGGACTACATTTACAAACTCTTGTCTGATCTTCATAAAACATTTAATTGTACTCCAAATGTGCAAAAAACAATTTATGTGGTAGTTTATAATCATTGCAACTAAAAAAAACTGGATAAAATGAAGTTGAATGTATGAGGTCTAAAACAGCTTTAT
The DNA here is from genome assembly GCA_963556495.2 of Valencia hispanica. Lineage (NCBI taxonomy): Eukaryota > Metazoa > Chordata > Actinopteri > Cyprinodontiformes > Valenciidae > Valencia > Valencia hispanica. Next base: position 47,870,800 of record OY747712.1, read on the forward strand.
CTCACTGAGAAAAGCTGAAAATGGTCTACATTTACAAACTGTTGTCTGAGCAACATAAAACATTTAATTTTACTTCAAATGTGCTATAAACAATGTATGTAGTAGTTTATAATCATTACAGCTCAATAGAACTGACCAAAGTGAAGTTGAATGTATGAGGTCCAAAACAGCTTTATCTCACTGAGAAAAGCTGAAAATGGACTACATTTACAAACTGTTGTCTGAGCAACATAAAACATTTACTTTTACTTCAAATGTGCTATAAACAATGTATGTAGTAGTTTATAATCATTACAGCTCAATAGAACTGACCAAAGTGAAGTTGAATGTATGAGGTCCAAAAAAGCTTTATCTCACTGAGAAAAGCTGAAAATGGTCTACATTTACAAACTGTTGTCTGATCTTCATAAAACATTTACTTTTACTTCAAATGTGCTATAAACAATGTATGTAGTAGTTTATAATCATTACAGCTCAATAGAACTGACCAAAGTGAAGTTGAATGTGTGAGGTCCAAAACAGCTTTATCTCACTGAGAAAAGCTGAAAATGGACTACATTTACAAACTGCTGTCTGAGCTTCATGAAACATTTAATTGTACTTCAAATGTGCCAAAAACAACGTATGTAGTAGTTTATAATCATTGCAACTAAAAAAAACTGGATAAAATGAAGTTGAATGTATGAGGTCCAAAACAGCTTTATCTCTCTGAGAAAAGCTGAAAATGGACTACATTTACAACCTGTTGTCTGAGCTACATAAAACATTTAATTTTACTTCAAATGTGCTATAAACAACGTATGTAGTAGTTTATAATCATTACAGCTCAATGAACTGACCAAAGTGAAGTTGAATGTATGAGGTCCAAAAAAGCTTTATCTCACTGAGAAAAGCTGAAAATGGACTACATTTACAAACTGTTGTCTGAGCTACATAAAACATTTAATTTTACTTCAAATGTGCTATAAACAATGTATGTAGTAGTTTATAATCATTACAGCTCAATAGAACTGGCCAAAGTGAAGTTGAATGTATGAGGTCCAAAAAAGCTTTATCTCACTGAGAAAAGCTGAAAATGGACTACATTTACAAACTGTTGTCTGAGCTACATAAAACATTTAATTTTACTTCAAATGTGCTATAAACAATGTATGTAGTAGTTTATAATCATTACAGCTCAATAGAACTGACCAAAGTGAAGTTGAATGTATGAGGTCCAAAACAGCTTTATCTCACTGAGAAAAGCTGAAAATGGACTACATTTACAAACTGTTGTCTGAGCAACATAAAACATTTAATTTTACTTCAAATGTGCTATAAACAATGTATGTAGTAGTTTATAATCATTACAGCTCAATAGAACTGACCAAAGTGAAGTTGAATGTATGAGGTCCAAAACAGCTTTATCTCACTGAGAAAAGCTGAAAATGGTCTACATTTACAAACTGTTGTCTGATCTTCATAAAACATTTACTTTTACTCCAAATGTGCTAAAAACAATGTATGTGGTAGTTTATAATCATTGCAACTAAAAAAAACTGGATAAAATGTAGTTGAATGTATGAGGTCCAAAACAGCTTTATCTCTCTGAGAAAAGCTGAAAATGGACTACATTTACAACCTGTTGTCTGAGCTACATAAAACATTTAATTTTACTTCAAATGTGCTATAAACAACGTATGTAGTAGTTTATAATCATTACAGCTCAATGAACTGACCAAAGTGAAGTTGAATGTATGAGGTCCAAAACAGCTTTATCTCACTGAGAAAAGCGGAAAATGGACTACATTTACAAACTGTTGTCTGAGCAACATAAAACATTTAATTTTACTTCAAATGTGCTATAAACAATGTATGTAGTAGTTTATAATCATTACAGCTCAATGAACTGACCAAAGTGAAGTTGAATGTATGAGGTCCAAAAAAGCTTTATCTCACTGAGAAAAGCTGAAAATGGACTACATTTACAAACTGTTGTCTGAGCTTCATAAAACATTTAATTTTACTTCAAATGTGCTATAAACAATGTATGTAGTAGTTTATAATCATTACACTCAATAGAACTGGACCAAAGTGAAGTTGAATGTATGAGGTCCAAAACAGCTTTATCTCACTGAGAAAAGCTGAAAATGGACTACATTTACAAACTGTTGTCTGAGCAACATAAAACATTTAATTTTACTTCAAATGTGCTATAAACAATGTATGTAGTAGTTTATAATCATTACAGCTCAATAGAACTGACCAAAGTGAAGTTGAATGTATGAGGTCCAAAAAAGCTTTATCTCACTGAGAAAAGCTGAAAATGGACTACATTTACAAACTGTTGTCTGAGCAACATAAAACATTTAATTTTACTTCAAATGTGCTATAAACAATGTATGTAGTAGTTTATAATCATTACAGCTCAATAGAACTGACCAAAGTGAAGTTGAATGTATGAGGTCCAAAAAAGCTTTATCTCACTGAGAAAAGCTGAAAATGGTCTACATTTACAAACTGTTGTCTGATCTTCATAAAACATTTACTTTTACTTCAAATGTGCTATAAACAATGTATGTAGTAGTTTATAATCATTACAGCTCAATGAACTGGCCAAAGTGAAGTTGAATGTATGAGGTCCAAAACAGCTTTATCTCACTGAGAAAAGCTGAAAATGGACTACATTTACAAACTGTGTCTGAGCTTCATGAAACATTTAATTTTACTTCAAATGTGCAAAAACAAGTATGTAGTAGTTTATAATCATTCAACTAAAAAAACTGGATAAAATGAAGTTGAATGTATGAGGTCCAAAAAGCTTTATCTCCTGAGAAAAGCTGAAATGCTACATTTACAACTGTTGTCTGACCATAAAACATTTAATTTTACTTCAATGTGCTATAAACAATGTATGTAGTAGTTTATAATCATTACAGCTCAATAGAACTGACCAAAGTGAAGTTGAATGTATGAGGTCCAAAAAAGCTTTATCTCACTGAGAAAAGCTGAAAATGGACTACATTTACAAACTGTTGTCTGAGCTACATAAAACATTTAATTTTACTTCAAATGTGCTATAAACAATGTATGTAGTAGTTTATAATCATTTTAACTAAAAAGAACTGGCCAAAGTGAAGTTGAATGTATGAGGTCCAAAACAGCTTTATCTCACTGAGAAAAGCTGAAAATGGACTACATTTACAAACTGTTGTCTGAGCAACATAAAACATTTAATTTTACTTCAAATGTGCTATAAACAATGTATGTAGTAGTTTATAATCATTACAGCTCAATAGAACTGACCAAAGTGAAGTTGAATGTATGAGGTCCAAAACAGCTTTATCTCACTGAGAAAAGCGGAAAATGGACTACATTTACAAACTGTTGTCTGAGCAACATAAAACATTTAATTTTACTTCAGATGTGCTATAAACAATGTATGTAGTAGTTTATAATCATTACACCTCAATAGAACTGACCAAAGTGAAGTTGAATGTATGAGGTCCAAAAAAGCTTTATCTCACTGAGAAAAGCTGAAAATGGTCTACATTTACAAACTGTTGTCTGATCTTCATAAAACATTTACTTTTACTTCAAATGTGCTATAAACAATGTATGTAGTAGTTTATAATCATTACAGCTCAATGAACTGGCCAAAGTGAAGTTGAATGCATGAGGTCCAAAAAAGCTTTATCTCACTGAGAAAAGCTGAAAATGGACTACATTTACAAACTGTTGTCTGATCTTCATAAAACATTTAATTTTACTTCAAATGTGCTATAAACAATGTATGTAGTAGTTTATAATCATTACAGCTCAATAGAACTGACCAAAGTGAAGTTGAATGTATGAGGTCCAAAACAGCTTTATCTCACTGAGAAAAGCTGAAAATGGTCTACATTTACAAACTGTTGTCTGAGCAACATAAAACATTTAATTTTACTTCAAATGTGCTATAAACAATGTATGTAGTAGTTTATAATCATTACAGCTCAATAGAACTGACCAAAGTGAAGTTGAATGTATGAGGTCCAAAACAGCTGTATCTCACTGAGAAAAGCTGAAAATGGACTACATTTACAAACTGCTGTCTGGGCTTCATAAAACATTTAATTTTTCTTCAAATGTGCTATAAACAATGTATGTAGTAGTTTATAATCATTACACCTCAATAGAACTGACCAAAGTGAAGTTGAATGTTTGAGGTCCAAAAAAGCTTTATCTCACTGAGAAAAGCTGAAAATGGACTACATTTACAAACTGTTGTCTGAGCAACATAAAACATTTAATTTTACTTCAAATGTGCTATAAACAATGTATGTAGTAGTTTATAATCATTACAGCTCAATAGAACTGACCAAAGTGAAGTTGAATGTATGAGGTCCAAAAAAGCTTTATCTCACTGAGAAAAGCTGAAAATGGTCTACATTTACAAACTGTTGTCTGATCTTCATAAAACATTTACTTTTACTTCAAATGTGCTATAAACAATGTATGTAGTAGTTTATAATCATTACAGCTCAATGAACTGGCCAAAGTGAAGTTGAATGTATGAGGTCCAAAAAAGCTTTATCTCACTGAGAAAAGCTGAAAATGGACTACATTTACAAACTGTTGTCTGAGCTTCATAAAACATTTAATTTTACTTCAAATGTGCTATAAACAATGTATGTAGTAGTTTATAATCATTACACCTCAATAGAACTGACCAAAGTGAAGTTGAATGTATGAGGTCCAAAACAGCTTTATCTCACTGAGAAAAGCTGAAAATGGACTACATTTACAAACTGTTGTCTGAGCAACATAAAACATTTAATTTTACTTCAAATGTGCTATAAACAATGTATGTAGTAGTTTATAATCATTACAGCTCAATAGAACTGACCAAAGTGAAGTTGAATGTATGAGGTCCAAAAAAGCTTTATCTCACTGAGAAAAGCTGAAAATGGACTACATTTACAAACTGTTGTCTGAGCAACATAAAACATTTAATTTTACTTCAAATGTGCTATAAACAATGTATGTAGTAGTTTATAATCATTACAGCTCAATAGAACTGGCCAAAGTGAAGTTGAATGTATGAGGTCCAAAAAAGCTTTATCTCACTGAGAAAAGCTGAAAATGGACTACATTTACAAACTGTTGTCTGAGCAACATAAAACATTTAATTTTACTTCAAATGTGCTATAAACAATGTATGTAGTAGTTTATAATCATTACAGCTCAATAGAACTGACCAAAGTGAAGTTGAATGTATGAGGTCCAAAACAGCTTTATCTCACTGAGAAAAGCTGAAAATGGACTACATTTACAAACTGTTGTCTGAGCAACATAAAACATTTAATTTTACTTCAAATGTGCTATAAACAATGTATGTAGTAGTTTATAATCATTACACCTCAATAGAACTGACCAAAGTGAAGTTGAATGTATGAGGTCCAAAAAAGCTTTATCTCACTGAGAAAAGCTGAAAATGGTCTACATTTACAAACTGTTGTCTGATCTTCATAAAACATTTACTTTTACTTCAAATGTGCTATAAACAATGTATGTAGTAGTTTATAATCATTACAGCTCAATGAACTGGCCAAAGTGAAGTTGAATGTGTGAGGTCCAAAACAGCTTTATCTCACTGAGAAAAGCTGAAAATGGACTACATTTACAAACTGTTGTCTGAGCAACATAAAACATTTAATTTTACTTCAAATGTGCTATAAACAATGTATGTAGTAGTTTATAATCATTACAGCTCAATAGAACTGACCAAAGTGAAGTTGAATGTATGAGGTCCAAAAAAGCTTTATCTCACTGAGAAAAGCTGAAAATGGACTACATTTACAAACTCTTGTCTGATCTTCATAAAACATTTAATTTTACTCCAAATGTGCTAAAAACAATGTATGTAGTAGTTTATAATCATTGCAACTAAAAAAACTGGATAAAATGAAGTTGAATGTATGAGGTCCAAAACAGCTTTATCTCTCTGAGAAAAGCTGAAAATGGACTACATTTACAACCTGTTGTCTGAGCTACATAAAACATTTAATTTTACTTCAAATGTGCTATAAACAATGTATGTAGTAGTTTATAATCATTATACCTCAATAGAACTGACCAAAGTGAAGTTGAATGTATGAGGTCCAAAAAAGCTTTATCTCACTGAGAAAAGCTGAAAATGGTCTACATTTACAAACTGTTGTCTGATCTTCATAAAACATTTAATTTTACTTCAAATGTGCTATAAACAATGTATGTAGTAGTTTATAATCATTACACCTCAATAGAACTGACCAAAGTGAAGTTGAATGTATGAGGTCCAAAAAAGCTTTATCTCACTGAGAAAAGCTGAAAATGGACTACATTTACAAACTGTTGTCTGAGCTACATAAAACATTTAATTTTACTTCAAATGTGCTATAAACAATGTATGTAGTAGTTTATAATCATTGCAACTAAAAAAAACTGGCCAAAACGAAGTTGAATGTATGAGGTCCACAACAGCTTTATCTCACTGAGATAAGCTGAAAATGGTCTTCATTTACAAACTGTTGTCTGATCTTCATAAAACATTTAATTTTACTTCAAATGTGCTATAAACAATGTATGTAGTAGTTTATAATCATTACACCTCAATAGAACTGACCAAAGTGAAGTTGAATGTATGAGGTCCAAAAAAGCTTTATCTCACTGAGAAAAGCTGAAAATGGTCTACATTTACAAACTGTTGTCTGATCTTCATAAAACATTTAATTTTACTTCAAATGTGCTATAAACAATGTATGTAGTAGTTTATAATCATTGCAACTAAAAAAACTGGATAAAATGAAGATGAATGTATGAGGTCCAAAACAGCTTTATCTCACTGAGAAAAGCTGAAAATGGACTACATTTACAAACTGTTGTCTGAGCTACATAAAACATTTAATTTTACTTCAAATGTGCTATAAACAATGTATGTAGTAGTTTATAATCATTATAGCTCAATAGAACTGACCAAAGTGAAGTTGAATGTATGAGGTCCAAAAAAGCTTTATCTCACTGAGAAAAGCTGAAAATGGACTACATTTACAAACTGTTGTCTGAGCAACATAAAACATTTAATTTTACTTCAAATGTGCTATAAACAATGTATGTAGTAGTTTAAAATCATTACAGCTCAATAGAACTGACCAAAGTGAAGTTGAATGTATGAGGTCCAAAAAAGCTTTATCTCACTGAGAAAAGCTGAAAATGGACTACATTTACAAACTGTTGTCTGAGCAACATAAAACATTTAATTTTACTTCAAATGTGCTATAAACAATGTATGTAGTAGTTTATAATCATTACAGCTCAATAGAACTGACCAAAGTGAAGTTGAATGTATGAGGTCCAAAAAAGCTTTATCTCACTGAGAAAAGCTGAAAATGGTCTACATTTACAAACTGTTGTCTGATCTTCATAAAACATTTACTTTTACTTCAAATGTGCTATAAACAATGTATGTAGTAGTTTATAATCATTACAGCTCAATGAACTGGCCAAAGTGAAGTTGAATGCATGAGGTCCAAAAAAGCTTTATCTCACTGAGAAAAGCTGAAAATGGACTACATTTACAAACTGTTGTCTGAGCAACATAAAACATTTAATTTTACTTCAAATGTGCTATAAACAATGTATGTAGTAGTTTATAATCATTACAGCTCAATAGAACTGACCAAAGTGAAGTTGAATGTATGAGGTCCAAAACAGCTGTATCTCACTGAGAAAAGCTGAAAATGGACTACATTTACAAACTGCTGTCTGAGCTTCATGAAACATTTAATTTTACTTCAAATGTGCCAAAAACAACGTATGTAGTAGTTTATAATCATTGCAACTAAAAAAACTGGATAAAATGAAGTTGAATGTATGAGGTCCAAAACAGCTTTATCTCTCTGAGAAAAGCTGAAAATGGACTACATTTACAACCTGTTGTCTGAGCTACATAAAACATTTAATTTTACTTCAAATGTGCTATAAACAATGTATGTAGTAGTTTATAATCATTATAGCTCAATAGAACTGACCAAAGTGAAGTTGAATGTATGAGGTCCAAAAAAGCTTTATCTCACTGAGAAAAGCTGAAAATGGTCTACATTTACAAACTGTTGTCTGATCTTCATAAAACATTTAATTTTACTTCAAATGTGCTATAAACAATGTATGTAGTAGTTTATAATCATTACAGCTCAATAGAACTGACCAAAGTGAAGTTGAATGTATGAGGTCCAAAACAGCTTTATCTCACTGAGAAAAGCTGAAAATGGACTACATTTACAAACTGTTGTCTGAGCAACATAAAACATTTAATTTTACTTCAAATGTGCTATAAACAATGTATGTAGTAGTTTATAATCATTACAGCTCAATAGAACTGACCAAAGTGAAGTTGAATGTATGAGGTCCAAAAAAGCTTTATCTCACTGAGAAAAGCTGAAAATGGTCTACATTTACAAACTGTTGTCTGATCTTCATAAAACATTTACTTTTACTTCATATGTGCTATAAACAATGTATGTAGTAGTTTATAATCATTACAGCTCAATAGAACTGACCAAAGTGAAGTTGAATGTATGAGGTCCAAAAAAGCTTTATCTCACTGAGAAAAGCTGAAAATGGACTACATTTACAAACTGTTGTCTGATCTTCATAAAACATTTACTTTTACTTCAAATGTGCTATAAACAATGTATGTAGTAGTTTATAATCATTACAGCTCAATGAACTGGCCAAAGTGAAGTTGAATGCATGAGGTCCAAAAAAGCTTTATCTCACTGAGAAAAGCTGAAAATGGACTACATTTACAAACTGTTGTCTGAGCAACATAAAACATTTAATTTTACTTCAAATGTGCTATAAACAATGTATGTAGTAGTTTATAATCATTACAGCTCAATAGAACTGACCAAAGTGAAGTTGAATGTATGAGGTCCAAAAAAGCTTTATCTCACTGAGAAAAGCTGAAAATGGACTACATTTACAAACTGTTGTCTGAGCTACATAAAATATTTAATTTTACTTCAAATGTGCTATAAACAATGTATGTAGTAGTTTATAATCATTTTAACTAAAAAGAACTGGCCAAAATGAAGTTTAATGTATGAGGTCCAAAACAGCTTTATCTCACTGAGAAAAGCTGAAAATGGACTACATTTACAAACTGTTGTCTGAGCAACATAAAACATTTACTTTTACTTCAAATGTGCTATAAACAATGTATGTAGTAGTTTATAATCATTACAGCTCAATAGAACTGACCAAAGTGATGTTGAATGTATGAGGTCCAAAAAAGCTTTATCTCACTGAGAAAAGCTGAAAATGGTCTACATTTACAAACTGTTGTCTGATCTTCATAAAACATTTACTTTTACTTCAAATGTGCTATAAACAATGTATGTAGTAGTTTATAATCATTACAGCTCAATAGAACTGACCAAAGTGAAGTTGAATGTATGAGGTCCAAAAAAGCTTTATCTCACTGAGAAAAGCTGAAAATGGTCTACATTTACAAACTGTTGTCTGAGCAACATAAAACATTTAATTTTACTTCAAATGTGCTATAAACAATGTATGTAGTAGTTTAAAATCATTACAGCTCAATAGAACTGACCAGAGTGAAGTTGAATGTATGAGGTCCAAAACAGCTTTATCTCACTGAGAAAAGCTGAAAATGGACTACATTTACAAACTGTTGTCTGAGCAACATAAAACATTTAATTTTACTTCAGATGTGCTATAAACAATGTATGTAGTAGTTTATAATCATTATACCTCAATAGAACTGACCACAGTGAAGTTGAATGTATGAGGTCCAAAAAAGCTTTATCTCACTGAGAAAAGCTGAAAATGGTCTACATTTACAAACTGTTGTCTGATCTTCATAAAACATTTAATTTTACTTCAAATGTGCTATAAACAATGTATGTAGTAGTTTAAAATCATTACAGCTCAATAGAACTGACCAGAGTGAAGTTGAATGTATGAGGTCCAAAAAAGCTTTATCTCACTGAGAAAAGCTGAAAATGGACTACATTTACAAACTGTTGTCTGAGCAACATAAAACATTTAATTTTACTTCAAATGTGCTATAAACAATGTATGTAGTAGTTTATAATCATTACAGCTCAATAGAACTGACCAAAGTGAAGTTGAATGTATGAGGTCCAAAAAAGCTTTATCTCACTGAGAAAAGCTGAAAATGGTCTACATTTACAAACTGTTGTCTGATCTTCATAAAACATTTACTTTTACTTCAAATGTGCTATAAACAATGTATGTAGTAGTTTATAATCATTACAGCTCAATGAACTGGCCAAAGTGAAGTTGAATGTGTGAGGTCCAAAACAGCTTTATCTCACTGAGAAAAGCTGAAAATGGACTACATTTACAAACTGCTGTCTGAGCTTCATGAAACATTTAATTTTACTTCAAATGTGCCAAAAACAACGTATGTAGTAGTTTATAATCATTGCAACTAAAAAAACTGGATAAAATGAAGATGAATGTATGAGGTCCAAAACAGCTTTATCTCTCTGAGAAAAGCTGAAAATGGACTACATTTACAACCTGTTGTCTGAGCTACATAAAACATTTAATTTTACTTCAAATGTGCTATAAACAATGTATGTAGTAGTTTATAATCATTATAGCTCAATAGAACTGACCAAAGTGAAGTTGAATGTATGAGGTCCAAAAAAGCTTTATCTCACTGAGAAAAGCTGAAAATGGTCTACATTTACAAACTGTTGTCTGATCTTCATAAAACATTTAATTTTACTTCAAATGTGCTATAAACAATGTATGTAGTAGTTTATAATCATTACAGCTCAATAGAACTGACCAAAGTGAAGTTGAATGTATGAGGTCCAAAAAAGCTTTATCTCACTGAGAAAAGCTGAAAATGGACTACATTTACAAACTGTTGTCTGAGCTACATAAAATATTTAATTTTACTTCAAATGTGCTATAAACAATATATGTAGTAGTTTATAATCATTACAGCTCAATAGAACTGACCAAAGTGAAGTTGAATGTATGAGGTCCAAAACAGCTTTATCTCACTGAGAAAAGCTGAAAATGGACTACATTTACAAACTGCTGTCTGAGCTTCATAAAACATTTAATTTTACTTCAAATGTGCTATAAACAATGTATGTAGTAGTTTATAATCATTACAGCTCAATAGAACTGACCAAAGTGAAGTTGAATGTATGAGGTCCAAAAAAGCTTTATCTCACTGAGAAAAGCTGAAAATGGTCTACATTTACAAACTGTTGTCTGAGCTTCATAAAACATTTAATTTTACTTCAAATGTGCTACAAACAATGTATGTAGTAGTTTATAATCATTACAGCTCAATAAACTGGCCAAAGTGAAGTTGAATGCATGAGGTCCAAAAAAGCTTTATCTCACTGAGAAAAGCTGAAAATGGACTACATTTACAAACTGTTGTCTGAGCAACATAAAACATTTAATTTTACTTCAAATGTGCTATAAACAATGTATGTAGTAGTTTATAATCATTACAGCTCAATAGAACTGACCAGAGTGAAGTTGAATGTATGAGGTCCAAAACAGCTTTATCTCACTGAGAAAAGCTGAAAATGGACTACATTTACAAACTGTTGTCTGAGCAACATAAAACATTTAATTTTACTTCAGATGTGCTATAAACAATGTATGTAGTAGTTTATAATCATTATACCTCAATAGAACTGACCAAAGTGAAGTTGAATGTATGAGGTCCAAAAAAGCTTTATCTCACTGAGAAAAGCTGAAAATGGTCTACATTTACAAACTGTTGTCTGATCTTCATAAAACATTTAATTTTACTTCAAATGTGCTATAAACAATGTATGTAGTAGTTTATAATCATTACAGCTCAATGAACTGGCCAAAGTGAAGTTGAATGTGTGAGGTCCAAAACAGCTTTATCTCACTGAGAAAAGCTGAAAATGGACTACATTTACAAACTGCTGTCTGAGCAACATAAAACATTTAATTTTACTTCAAATGTGCTATAAACAATGTATGTAGTAGTTTATAATCATTACAGCTCAATGAACTGACCAAAGTGAAGTTGAATGTATGAGGTCCAAAAAAGCTTTATCTCACTGAGAAAAGCTGAAAATGGACTACATTTACAAACTGTTGTCTGATCTTCATAAAACATTTAATTTTACTTCAAATGTGCTATAAACAATGTATGTAGTAGTTTATAATCATTACAGCTCAATAGAACTGGCCAAAGTGAAGTTGAATGTATGAGGTCCAAAAAAGCTTTATCTCACTGAGAAAAGCTGAAAATGGACTACATTTACAAACTGTTGTCTGAGCTACATAAAACATTTAATTTTACTTCAAATGTGCTATAAACAATGTATGTAGTAGTTTATAATCATTACAGCTCAATAGAACTGACCAAAGTGAAGTTGAATGTATGAGGTCCAAAACAGCTTTATCTCACTGAGAAAAGCTGAAAATGGACTACATTTACAAACTGTTGTCTGAGCAACATAAAACATTTAATTTTACTTCAAATGTGCTATAAACAATGTATGTAGTAGTTTATAATCATTACAGCTCAATAGAACTGACCAAAGTGAAGTTGAATGTATGAGGTCCAAAAAAGCTTTATCTCACTGAGAAAAGCTGAAAATGGACTACATTTACAAACTGTTGTCTGAGCAACATAAAACATTTAATTTTACTTCAAATGTGCTATAAACAATGTATGTAGTAGTTTATAATCATTACAGCTCAATAGAACTGACCAAAGTGAAGTTGAATGTATGAGGTCCAAAACAGCTTTATCTCACTGAGAAAAGCTGAAAATGGTCTACATTTACAAACTGTTGTCTGAGCAACATAAAACATTTACTTTTACTTCAAATGTGCTATAAACAATGTATGTAGTAGTTTATAATCATTACAGCTCAATAGAACTGACCAAAGTGAAGTTGAATGTATGAGGTCCAAAAAAGCTTTATCTCACTGAGAAAAGCTGAAAATGGACTACATTTACAAACTGTTGTCTGATCTTCATAAAACATTTAATTTTACTTCAAATGTGCTATAAACAATGTATGTAGTAGTTTATAATCATTACAGCTCAATGAACTGGCCAAAGTGAAGTTGAATGTGTGAGGTCCAAAACAGCTTTATCTCACTGAGAAAAGCTGAAAATGGACTACATTTACAAACTGCTGTCTGAGCTTCATGAAACATTTAATTTTACTTCAAATGTGCCAAAAACAACGTATGTAGTAGTTTATAATCATTGCAACTAAAAAAACTGGATAAAATGAAGATGAATGTATGAGGTCCAAAACAGCTTTATCTCTCTGAGAAAAGCTGAAAATGGACTACATTTACAACCTGTTGTCTGAGCTACATAAAACATTTAATTTTACTTCAAATGTGCTATAAACAATGTATGTAGTAGTTTATAATCATTATAGCTCAATAGAACTGACCAAAGTGAAGTTGAATGTATGAGGTCCAAAAAAGCTTTATCTCACTGAGAAAAGCTGAAAATGGACTACATTTACAAACTGTTGTCTGAGCAACATAAAACATTTAATTTGACTTCAGATGTGCTATAAACAATGTATGTAGTAGTTTATAATCATTACACCTCAATAGAACTGACCAAAGTGAAGTTGAATGTATGAGGTCCAAAAAAGCTTTATCTCACTGAGAAAAGCTGAAAATGGACTACATTTACAAACTGTTGTCTGAGCTCATAAAACATTTAATTTTACTTCAAATGTGCTATAAACAATGTATGTAGTAGTTTATAATCATTACAGCTCAATAGAACTGACCAAAGTGAAGTTGAATGTATGAGGTCCAAAAAAGCTTTATCTCACTGAGAAAAGCTGAAAATGGACTACATTTACAAACTGTTGTCTGAGCAACATAAAACATTTAATTTTACTTCAAATGTGCTATAAACAATGTATGTAGTAGTTTATAATCATTATAGCTCAATAGAACTGACCAAAGTGAAGTTGAATGTATGAGGTCCAAAAAAGCTTTATCTCACTGAGAAAAGCTGAAAATGGTCTACATTTACAAACTGTTGTCTGATCTTCATAAAACATTTACTTTTACTTCAAATGTGCTATAAACAATGTATGTAGTAGTTTATAATCATTACAGCTCAATGAACTGGCCAAAGTGAAGTTGAATGTATGAGGTCCAAAACAGCTTTATCTCACTGAGAAAAGCTGAAAATGGACTACATTTACAAACTGTTGTCTGAGCAACATAAAACATTTAATTTTACTTCAAATGTGCTATAAACAATGTATGTAGTAGTTTATAATCATTACAGCTCAATAGAACTGACCAAAGTGAAGTTGAATGTATGAGGTCCAAAACAGCTTTATCTCACTGAGAAAAGCTGAAAATGGACTACATTTACAAACTGTTGTCTGAGCAACATAAAACATTTAATTTTACTTCAAATGTGCTATAAACAATGTATGTAGTAGTTTATAATCATTACAGCTCAATAGAACTGACCAAAGTGAAGTTGAATGTATGAGGTCCAAAACAGCTTTATCTCACTGAGAAAAGCTGAAAATGGACTACATTTACAAACTGTTGTCTGAGCAACATAAAACATTTAATTTTACTTCAAATGTGCTATAAACAATGTATGTAGTAGTTTATAATCATTATAGCTCGATAGAACTGACCAAAGTGAAGTTGAATGCATGAGGTCCAAAAAAGCTTTATCTCACTGAGAAAAGCTGAAAATGGTCTACATTTACAAACTGTTGTCTGATCTTCATAAAACATTTACTTCTACTTCAAATGTGCTATAAACAATGTATGTAGTAGTTTATAATCATTACAGCTCAATGAACTGGCCAAAGTGAAGTTGAATGTATGAGGTCCAAAAAAGCTTTATCTCACTGAGAAAAGCTGAAAATGGACTACATTTACAAACTGTTGTCTGAGCTACATAAAATATTTAATTTTACTTCAAATGTGCTATAAACAATGTATGTAGTAGTTTATAATCATTGCAACTAAAAAGAACTGGCCAAAATGAAGTTTAATGTAAAAGGTCCAAAACAGCTTTATCTCACTGAGAAAAGCTGAAAATGGACTACATTTACAAACTCTTGTCTGATCTTCATAAAACATTTAATTTTACTTCAAATGTGCTATAAACAATGTATGTAGTAGTTTATAATCATTACAGCTCAATGAACTGACCAAAGTGAAGTTGAATGTATGAGGTCCAAAAAAGCTTTATCTCACTGAGAAAAGCTGAAAATGGAATACATTTACAAACTGTTGTCTGATCTTCATAAAACATTTAATTTTACTTCAAATGTGCTATAAACAATGTATGTAGTAGTTTATAATCATTACAGCTCAATAGAACTGGCCAAAGTGAAGTTGAATGTATGAGGTCCAAAAAAGCTTTATCTCACTGAGAAAAGCTGAAAATGGACTACATTTACAAACTGTTGTCTGAGCAACATAAAACATTTAATTTTACTTCAAATGTGCTATAAACAATGTATGTAGTAGTTTAAAATCATTACAGCTCAATAGAACTGACCAGAGTGAAGTTGAATGTATGAGGTCCAAAACAGCTTTATCTCACTGAGAAAAGCTGAAAATGGACTACATTTACAAACTGTTGTCTGAGCAACATAAAACATTTAATTTTACTTCAGATGTGCTATAAACAATGTATGTAGTAGTTTATAATCATTATACCTCAATAGAACTGACCAAAGTGAAGTTGAATGTATGAGGTCCAAAAAAGCTTTATCTCACTGAGAAAAGCTGAAAATGGACTACATTTACAAACTGTTGTCTGATTTTCATAAAACATTTACTTTTACTTCAAATGTGCTATAAACAATGTATGTAGTAGTTTATAATCATTACAGCTCAATGAACTGGCCAAAGTGAAGTTGAATGTGTGAGGTCCAAAACAGCTTTATCTCACTGAGAAAAGCTGAAAATGGACTACATTTACAAACTGTTGTCTGAGCAACATAAAACATTTAATTTTACTTCAAATGTGCTATAAACAATGTATGTAGTAGTTTATAATCATTACAGCTCAATAGAACTGACCAAAGTGAAGTTGAATGTATGAGGTCCAAAAAAGCTTTATCTCACTGAGAAAAGCTGAAAATGGTCTACATTTACAAACTGTTGTCTGATCTTCATAAAACATTTACTTTTACTTCAAATGTGCTAAAACAATGTATGTAGTAGTTTATAATCATTACAGCTCAATAAA
This sequence comes from Valencia hispanica, assembly GCA_963556495.2. Classification (NCBI taxonomy): domain Eukaryota; kingdom Metazoa; phylum Chordata; class Actinopteri; order Cyprinodontiformes; family Valenciidae; genus Valencia; species Valencia hispanica. The sequence continues at coordinate 47,887,082 of OY747712.1, forward strand.
CTGGCCAAAGTGAAGTTGAATGTATGAGGTCCAAAAAAGCTTTATCTCACTGAGAAAAGCTGAAAATGGACTACATTTACAAACTGTTGTCTGAGCAACATAAAACATTTAATTTTACTTCAAATGTGCTATAAACAATGTATGTAGTAGTTTATAATCATTACAGCTCAATAGAACTGACCAAAGTGAAGTTGAATGTATGAGGTCCAAAACAGCTTTATCTCACTGAGAAAAGCTGAAAATGGACTACATTTACAAACTGCTGTCTGAGCTTCATGAAACATTTAATTTTACTTCAAATGTGCCAAAAACAACGTATGTAGTAGTTTATAATCATTGCAACTAAAAAAACTGGATAAAATGAAGACTAATGTATGAGGTCCAAAACAGCTTTATCTCTCTGAGAAAAGCTGAAAATGGACTACATTTACAACCTGTTGTCTGAGCTACATAAAACATTTAATTTTACTTCAAATGTGCTATAAACAATGTATGTAGTAGTTTATAATCATTATAGCTCGATAGAACTGACCAAAGTGAAGTTGAATGCATGAGGTCCAAAAAAGCTTTATCTCACTGAGAAAAGCTGAAAATGGTCTACATTTACAAACTGTTGTCTGATCTTCATAAAACATTTAATTTTACTTCAAATGTGCTATAAACAATGTATGTAGTAGTTTATAATCATTACAGCTCAATAGAACTGACCAAAGTGAAGTTGAATGTATGAGGTCCAAAAAAGCTTTATCTCACTGAGAAAAGCTGAAAATGGACTACATTTACAAACTGTTGTCTGAGCAACATAAAACATTTAATTTTACTTCAGATGTGCTATAAACAATGTATGTAGTAGTTTATAATCATTATACCTCAATAGAACTGACCAAAGTGAAGTTGAATGTATGAGGTCCAAAACAGCTTTATCTCACTGAGATAAGCTGAAAATGGTCTACATTTACAAACTGTTGTCTGATCTTCATAAAACATTTAATTTTACTTCAAATGTGCTATAAACAATGTATGTAGTAGTTTATAATCATTACAGCTCAATAGAACTGACCAAAGTGAAGTTGAATGTATGAGGTCCAAAAAAGCTTTATCTCACTGAGAAAAGCTGAAAATGGACTACATTTACAAACTGTTGTCTGAGCAACATAAAACATTTAATTTTACTTCAAATGTGCTATAAACAATGTATGTAGTAGTTTATAATCATTGCAACTAAAAAAACTGGATAAAATGAAGATGAATGTATGAGGTCCAAAACAGCTTTATCTCTCTGAGAAAAGCTGAAAATGGACTACATTTACAACCTGTTGTCTGAGCTACATAAAACATTTAATTTTACTTCAAATGTGCTATAAACAATGTATGTAGTAGTTTATAATCATTATAGCTCAATAGAACTGACCAAAGTGAAGTTGAATGTATGAGGTCCAAAAAAGCTTTATCTCACTGAGAAAAGCTGAAAATGGACTACATTTACAAACTGTTGTCTGAGCAACATAAAACATTTAATTTGACTTCAAATGTGCTATAAACAATGTATGTAGTAGTTTATAATCATTACAGCTCAATAGAACTGACCAAAGTGAAGTTGAATGTATGAGGTCCAAAAAAGCTTTATCTCACTGAGAAAAGCTGAAAATGGACTACATTTACAAACTGTTGTCTGAGCAACATAAAACATTTAATTTTACTTCAAATGTGCTATAAACAATGTATGTAGTAGTTTATAATCATTACAGCTCAATAGAACTGACCAAAGTGAAGTTGAATGTATGAGGTCCAAAAAAGCTTTATCTCACTGAGAAAAGCTGAAAATGGTCTACATTTACAAACTGTTGTCTGATCTTCATAAAACATTTAATTTTACTTCAAATGTGCTATAAACAATGTATGTAGTAGTTTATAATCATTACAGCTCAATAGAACTGACCAAAGTGAAGTTGAATGTATGAGGTCCAAAAAAGCTTTATCTCACTGAGAAAAGCTGAAAATGGACTACATTTACAAACTGTTGTCTGAGCAACATAAAACATTTAATTTTACTTCAAATGTGCTATAAACAATGTATGTAGTAGTTTATAATCATTACAGCTCAATAGAACTGACCAAAGTGAAGTTGAATGTATGAGGTCCAAAAAAGCTTTATCTCACTGAGAAAAGCTGAAAATGGACTACATTTACAAACTGCTGTCTGAGCTTCATGAAACATTTAATTTTACTTCAAATGTGCCAAAAACAACGTATGTAGTAGTTTATAATCATTGCAACTAAAAAAACTGGATAAAATGAAGTTGAATGTATGAGGTCCAAAACAGCTTTATCTCTCTGAGAAAAGCTGAAAATGGACTACATTTACAACCTGTTGTCTGAGCTACATAAAACATTTAATTTTACTTCAAATGTGCTATAAACAATGTATGTAGTAGTTTATAATCATTATAGCTCAATAGAACTGACCAAAGTGAAGTTGAATGTATGAGGTCCAAAAAAGCTTTATCTCACTGAGAAAAGCTGAAAATGGTCTACATTTACAAACTGTTGTCTGATCTTCATAAAACATTTACTTTTACTTCAAATGTGCTATAAACAATGTATGTAGTAGTTTATAATCATTACAGCTCAATAGAACTGACCAAAGTGAAGTTGAATGTATGAGGTCCAAAAAAGCTTTATCTCACTGAGAAAAGCTGAAAATGGACTACATTTACAAACTGTTGTCTGAGCTACATAAAATATTTAATTTTACTTCAAATGTGCTATAAACAATGTATGTAGTAGTTTATAATCATTTTAACTAAAAAGAACTGGCCAAAATGAAGTTTAATGTAAAAGGTCCAAAACAGCTTTATCTCACTGAGAAAAGCTGAAAATGGACTACATTTACAAACTCTTGTCTGATCTTCATAAAACATTTAATTTTACTTCAAATGTGCTATAAACAATGTATGTAGTAGTTTAAAATCATTACAGCTCAATAGAACTGACCAGAGTGAAGTTGAATGTATGAGGTCCAAAACAGCTTTATCTCACTGAGAAAAGCTGAAAATGGACTACATTTACAAACTGTTGTCTGAGCAACATAAAACATTTAATTTTACTTCAAATGTGCTATAAACAATGTATGTAGTAGTTTATAATCATTACAGCTAAAGAACTGGAAATGAAGTTGAATGTATGAGGTCCAAAACAGCTTTATCTCACTGAGAAAAGCTGAAAATGGACTACATTTACAAACTGTTGTCTGAGCTACATAAAACATTTAATTTTACTTCAAATGTGCTATAAACAATGTATGTAGTAGTTTATAATCATTATAGCTCAATAGAACTGACCAAAGTGAAGTTGAATGCATGAGGTCCAAAAAAGCTTTATCTCACTGAGAAAAGCTGAAAATGGTCTACATTTACAAACTGTTGTCTGATCTTCATAAAACATTTACTTCTACTTCAAATGTGCTATAAACAATGTATGTAGTAGTTTATAATCATTACAGCTCAATGAACTGGCCAAAGTGAAGTTGAATGTATGAGGTCCAAAAAAGCTTTATCTCACTGAGAAAAGCTGAAAATGGACTACATTTACAAACTGTTGTCTGAGCTACATAAAATATTTAATTTTACTTCAAATGTGCTATAAACAATGTATGTAGTAGTTTATAATCATTTTAAGCTCAATAGAACTGACCAGAGTGAAGTTGAATGTATGAGGTCCAAAACAGCTTTATCTCACTGAGAAAAGCTGAAAATGGACTACATTTACAAACTGTTGTCTGAGCAACATAAAACATTTAATTTTACTTCAAATGTGCTATAAACAATGTATGTAGTAGTTTATAATCATTGCAACTAAAAAAACTGGATAAAATGAAGATGAATGTATGAGGTCCAAAACAGCTTTATCTCTCTGAGAAAAGCTGAAAATGGACTACATTTACAAACTGTTGTCTGAGCTACATAAAACATTTAATTTTACTTCAAATGTGCTATAAACAATGTATGTAGTAGTTTATAATCATTAACGCTCAATAGAACTGACCAAAGTGAAGTTGAATGTATGAGGTCCAAAACAGCTTTATCTCACTGAGAAAAGCTGAAAATGGACTACATTTACAAACTGTTGTCTGAGCAACATAAAACATTTAATTTTACTTCAGATGTGCTATAAACAATGTATGTAGTAGTTTATAATCATTACACCTCAATAGAACTGACCAAAGTGAAGTTGAATGTATGAGGTCCAAAAAAGCTTTATCTCACTGAGAAAAGCTGAAAATGGTCTACATTTACAAACTGTTGTCTGATCTTCATAAAACATTTACTTTTACTTCAAATGTGCTACAAACAAAGTATGTAGTAGTTTATAATCATTATAGCTCAATGAACTGGCCAAAGTGAAGTTGAATGCATGAGGTCCAAAAAAGCTTTATCTCACTGAGAAAAGCTGAAAATGGACTACATTTACAAACTGTTGTCTGAGCTACATAAAACATTTAATTTTACTTCAAATGTGCTATAAACAACGTATGTAGTAGTTTATAATCATTATAGCTCAATAGAACTGACCAAAGTGAAGTTGAATGTATGAGGTCCAAAACAGCTTTATCTCACTGAGAAAAGCTGAAAATGGACTACATTTACAAACTGTTGTCTGAGCAACATAAAACATTTAATTTTACTTCAAATGTGCTATAAACAATGTATGTAGTAGTTTATAATCATTACAGCTCAATAGAACTGACCAAAGTGAAGTTGAATGTATGAGGTCCAAAAAGCTTTATCTCACTGAGAAAAGCTGAAAATGGACTACATTTACAAACTGTTGTCTGAGCAACATAAAACATTTAATTTTACTTCAAATGTGCTATAAACAATGTATGTAGTAGTTTATAATCATTACAGCTCAATAGAACTGACCAAAGTGAAGTTGAATGTATGAGGTCCAAAAAAGCTTTATCTCACTGAGAAAAGCTGAAAATGGTCTACATTTACAAACTGTTGTCTGATCTTCATAAAACATTTAATTTTACTTCAAATGTGCTATAAACAATGTATGTAGTAGTTTATAATCATTACAGCTCAATGAACTGGCCAAAGTGAAGTTGAATGTATGAGGTCCAAAAAAGCTTTATCTCACTGAGAAAAGCTGAAAATGGACTACATTTACAAACTGTTGTCTGAGCTCATAAAACATTTAATTTTACTTCAAATGTGCTATAAACAATGTATGTAGTAGTTTATAATCATTACACCTCAATAGAACTGACCAAAGTGAAGTTGAATGTATGAGGTCCAAAACAGCTTTATCTCACTGAGAAAAGCTGAAAATGGACTACATTTACAAACTGTTGTCTGAGCAACATAAAACATTTAATTTTACTTCAAATGTGCTATAAACAATGTATGTAGTAGTTTATAATCATTACAGCTCAATAGAACTGACCAAAGTGAAGTTGAATGTATGAGGTCCAAAAAAGTTTTATCTCACTGAGAAAAGCTGAAAATGTTCTACATTTACAAACTGTTGTCTGATCTTCATAAAACATTTACTTTTACTTCAAATGTGATATAAACAATGTATGTAGCAGTTTATAATCATTACAGCTCAATGAACTGGCCAAAGTGAAGTTGAATGTGTGAGGTCCAAAACAGCTTTATCTCACTGAGAAAAGCTGAAAATGGACTACATTTACAAACTGCTGTCTGAGCTTCATGAAACATTTAATTTTACTTCAAATGTGCCAAAAACAATGTATGTAGTAGTTTATAATCATTGCAACTAAAAAAACTGGATAAAATGAAGATGAATGTATGAGGTCCAAAACAGCTTTATCTCTCTGAGAAAAGCTGAAAATGGACTACATTTACAACCTGTTGTCTGAGCTACATAAAACATTTAATTTTACTTCAAATGTGCTATAAACAATGTATGTAGTAGTTTATAATCATTACAGCTCAATGAACTGACCAAAGTGAAGTTGAATGCATGAGGTCCAAAAAAGCTTTATCTCACTGAGAAAAGCTGAAAATGGACTACATTTACAAACTGTTGTCTGAGCAACATAAAACATTTAATTTTACTTCAAATGTGCTATAAACAATGTATGTAGTAGTTTATAATCATTACACCTCAATAGAACTGACCAAAGTGAAGTTGAATGTATGAGGTCCAAAAAAGCTTTATCTCACTGAGAAAAGCTGAAAATGGACTACATTTACAAACTGTTGTCTGAGCAACATAAAACATTTACTTTTACTTCAAATGTGCTATAAACAATGTATGTAGTAGTTTATAATCATTACAGCTCAATAGAACTGACCAAAGTGAAGTTGAATGTATGAGGTCCAAAAAAGCTTTATCTCACTGAGAAAAGCTGAAAATGGTCTACATTTACAAACTGTTGTCTGATCTTCATAAAACATTTACTTTTACTTCAAATGTGCTATAAACAATGTATGTAGTAGTTTATAATCATTACAGCTCAATGAACTGGCCAAAGTGAAGTTGAATGTTGAGGTCCAAAACAGCTTTATCTCACTGAGAAAAGCTGAAAATGGACTACATTTACAAACTGTTGTCTGAGCTTCATAAACATTTAATTTTACTTCAAATGTGCCAAAAACAACGTATGTAGTAGTTTATAATCATTGCAACTAAAAAAACTGGATAAAATGAAGTTGAATGTATGAGGTCCAAAACAGCTTTATCTCTCTGAGAAAAGCTGAAAATGGACTACATTTACAACCTGTTGTCTGAGCTACATAAAACATTTAATTTTACTTCAAATGTGCTATAAACAATGTATGTAGTAGTTTATAATCATTATAGCTCAATAGAACTGACCAAAGTGAAGTTGAATGTATGAGGTCCAAAAAAGCTTTATCTCACTGAGAAAAGCTGAAAATGGTCTACATTTACAAACTGTTGTCTGAGCAACATAAAACATTTAATTTTACTTCAAATGTGCTATAAACAATGTATGTAGTAGTTTATAATCATTACAGCTCAATAGAACTGACCAAAGTGAAGTTGAATGTATGAGGTCCAAAAAAGCTTTATCTCACTGAGAAAAGCTGAAAATGGTCTACATTTACAAACTGTTGTCTGATCTTCATAAAACATTTACTTTTACTTCAAATGTGATATAAACAATGTATGTAGTAGTTTATAATCATTACAGCTCAATAGAACTGACCAAAGTGAAGTTGAATGTATGAGGTCCAAAACAGCTTTATCTCACTGAGAAAAGCTGAAAATGGACTACATTTACAAACTGCTGTCTGAGCTTCATGAAACATTTAATTTTACTTCAAATGTGCCAAAAACAACGTATGTAGTAGTTTATAATCATTGCAACTAAAAAAACTGGATAAAATGAAGTTGAATGTATGAGGTCCAAAACAGCTTTATCTCTCTGAGAAAAGCTGAAAATGGACTACATTTACAACCTGTTGTCTGAGCTACATAAAACATTTAATTTTACTTCAAATGTGCTATAAACAATGTATGTAGTAGTTTATAATCATTATAGCTCAATAGAACTGACCAAAGTGAAGTTGAATGTATGAGGTCCAAAAAAGCTTTATCTCACTGAGAAAAGCTGAAAATGGTCTACATTTACAAACTGTTGTCTGATCTTCATAAAACATTTACTTTTACTTCAAATGTGCTACAAACAATGTATGTAGTAGTTTATAATCATTACAGCTCAATAAACTGGCCAAAGTGAAGTTGAATGCATGAGGTCCAAAAAAGCTTTATCTCACTGAGAAAAGCTGAAAATGGACTACATTTACAAACTGTTGTCTGAGCTACATAAAACATTTAATTTTACTTCAAATGTGCTATCAACAATGTATGTAGTAGTTTATAATCATTGCAACTAAAAAAAACTGGCCAAAACGAAGTTGAATGTATGAGGTCCACAACAGCTTTATCTCACTGAGATAAGCTGAAAATGGACTACATTTACAAACTGTTGTCTGAGCAACATAAAACATTTAATTTTACTTCAAATGTGCTATAAACAATGTATGTAGTAGTTTATAATCATTACAGCTCAATAGAACTGACCAAAGTGAAGTTGAATGTATGAGGTCCAAAAAAGCTTTATCTCACTGAGAAAAGCTGAAAATGGTCTACATTTACAAACTGTTGTCTGAGCTACATAAAATATTTAATTTTACTTCAAATGTGCTATAAACAATGTATGTAGTAGTTTATAATCATTAACTAAAAAGAACTGGCCAAAATGAAGTTGAATGTATGAGGTCCAAAACAGCTTTATCTCACTGAGAAAAGCTGAAAATGGACTACATTTACAAACTGTTGTCTGAGCAACATAAAACATTTAATTTTACTTCAAATGTGCTATAAACAATGTATGTAGTAGTTTATAATCATTACAGCTCAATAGAACTGACCAAAGTGAAGTTGAATGTATGAGGTCCAAAACAGCTTTATCTCACTGAGAAAAGCTGAAAATGGACTACATTTACAAACTGTTGTCTGAGCTCATAAAACATTTAATTTTACTTCAAATGTGCTATAAACAATGTATGTAGTAGTTTATAATCATTACAGCTCAATAGAACTGACCAAAGTGAAGTTGAATGTATGAGGTCCAAAAAAGCTTTATCTCACTGAGAAAAGCTGAAAATGGACTACATTTACAAACTGTTGTCTGAGCAACATAAAACATTTAATTTTACTTCAAATGTGCTATAAACAATGTATGTAGTAGTTTATAATCATTACAGCTCAATAGAACTGACCAAAGTGAAGTTGAATGTATGAGGTCCAAAACAGCTTTATCTCACTGAGAAAAGCTGAAAATGGACTACATTTACAAACTGTTGTCTGAGCAACATAAAACATTTAATTTTACTTCAAATGTGCTATAAACAATGTATGTAGTAGTTTATAATCATTACAGCTCAATAGAACTGACCAAAGTGAAGTTGAATGTATGAGGTCCAAAAAAGCTTTATCTCACTGAGAAAAGCTGAAAATGGTCTACATTTACAAACTGTTGTCTGATCTTCATAAAACATTTACTTTTACTTCAAATGTGCTATAAACAATGTATGTAGTAGTTTATAATCATTACAGCTCAATGAACTGGCCAAAGTGAAGTTGAATGTTGAGGTCCAAAACAGCTTTATCTCACTGAGAAAAGCTGAAAATGGACTACATTTACAAACTGTTGTCTGAGCAACATAAAACATTTAATTTTACTTCAAATGTGCTATAAACAATGTATGTAGTAGTTTATAATCATTACAGCTCAATAGAACTGACCAAAGTGAAGTTGAATGTATGAGGTCCAAAAAAGCTTTATCTCACTGAGAAAAGCTGAAAATGGACTACATTTACAAACTGTTGTCTGAGCAACATAAAACATTTACTTTTACTTCAAATGTGCTATAAACAATGTATGTAGTAGTTTATAATCATTGCAACTAAAAAAACTGGATAAAATGAAGTGAATGTATGAGGTCCAAAACAGCTTTATCTCTCTGAGAAAAGCTGAAAATGGACTACATTTACAACCTGTTGTCTGAGCTACATAAAACATTTAATTTTACTTCAAATGTGCTATAAACAATGTATGTAGTAGTTTATAATCATTATAGCTCAATAGAACTGACCAAAGTGAAGTTGAATGTATGAGGTCCAAAAAAGCTTTATCTCACTGAGAAAAGCTGAAAATGGTCTACATTTACAAACTGTTGTCTGATCTTCATAAAACATTTACTTTTACTTCAAATGTGCTATAAACAATGTATGTAGTAGTTTATAATCATTACAGCTCAATGAACTGGCCAAAGTGAAGTTGAATGCATGAGGTCCAAAAAAGCTTTATCTCACTGAGAAAAGCTGAAAATGGACTACATTTACAAACTGTTGTCTGATCTTCATAAAACATTTAATTTTACTTCAAATGTGCTATAAACAATGTATGTAGTAGTTTATAATCATTACAGCTCAATGAACTGGCCAAAGTGAAGTTGAATGTATGAGGTCCAAAACAGCTTTATCTCACTGAGAAAAGCTGAAAATGGACTACATTTACAAACTGTTGTCTGAGCAACATAAAACATTTAATTTTACTTCAAATGTGCTATAAACAATGTATGTAGTAGTTTATAATCATTACAGCTCAATAGAACTGACCAAAGTGAAGTTGAATGTATGAGGTCCAAAAAAGCTTTATCTCACTGAGAAAAGCTGAAAATGGTCTACATTTACAAACTGTTGTCTGATCTTCATAAAACATTTACTTTTACTTCAAATGTGCTATAAACAATGTATGTAGTAGTTTATAATCATTACAGCTCAATAAACTGGCCAAAGTGAAGTTGAATGCATGAGGTCCAAAAAAGCTTTATCTCACTGAGAAAAGCTGAAAATGGACTACATTTACAAACTGTTGTCTGAGCAACATAAAACATTTAATTTTACTTCAAATGTGCTATAAACAATGTATGTAGTAGTTTAAAATCATTACAGCTCAATAGAACTGACCAAAGTGAAGTTGAATGTATGAGGTCCAAAACAGCTTTATCTCACTGAGAAAAGCTGAAAATGGACTACATTTACAAACTGCTGTCTGAGCTTCATAAAACATTTAATTTTACTTCAAATGTGCTATAAACAATGTATGTAGTAGTTTATAATCATTACAGCTCAATGAACTGGCCAAAGTGAAGTTGAATGTGTGAGGTCCAAAACAGCTTTATCTCACTGAGAAAAGCTGAAAATGGACTACATTTACAAACTGTTGTCTGAGCAACATAAAACATTTAATTTTACTTCAAATGTGCTATAAACAATGTATGTAGTAGTTTATAATCATTATACCTCAATAGAACTGACCAAAGTGAAGTTGAATGTATGAGGTCCAAAAAAGCTTTATCTCACTGAGAAAAGCTGAAAATGGAATACATTTACAAACTGTTGTCTGATCTTCATAAAACATTTAATTTTACTTCAAATGTGCTATAAACAATGTATGTAGTAGTTTATAATCATTACAACTAAAAAAAACTGGCCAAAACGAAGTTGAATGTATGAGGTCCACAACAGCTTTATCTCACTGAGATAAGCTGAAAATGGTCTTCATTTACAAACTGTTGTCTGATCTTCATAAAACATTTAATTTTACTTCAAATGTGCTATAAACAATGTATGTAGTAGTTTATAATCATTACAGCTCAATAGAACTGACCAAAGTGAAGTTGAATGTATGAGGTCCAAAACAGCTTTATCTCACTGAGAAAAGCTGAAAATGGACTACATTTACAAACTGCTGTCTGAGCTTCATGAAACATTTAATTTTACTTCAAATGTGCCAAAAACAACGTATGTAGTAGTTTATAATCATTGCAACTAAAAAAACTGGATAAAATGAAGTTGAATGTATGAGGTCCAAAACAGCTTTATCTCACTGAGAGAAGCTGAAAATGGTCTACATTTACAAACTGTTGTCTGATCTTCATAAAACATTTAATTTTACTTCACATGTGCCAAAAACAATATATGTAGTAGTTTATAATCATTGCAGCTCGATAGAACTGACCAAAGTGAAGTTGAATGCATGAGGTCCAAAAAAGCTTTATCTCACTGAGAAAAGCTGAAAATGGACTACATTTACAAACTGTTGTCTGAGCAACATAAAACATTTAATTTTACTTCAAATGTGCTATAAACAATGTATGTAGTAGTTTAAAATCATTACAGCTCAATAGAACTGACCAAAGTGAAGTTGAATGTATGAGGTCCAAAACAGCTTTATCTCACTGAGAAAAGCTGAAAATGGACTACATTTACAAACTGTTGTCTGAGCAACATAAAACATTTAATTTTACTTCAGATGTGCTATAAACAATGTATGTAGTAGTTTATAATCATTACAGCTCAATAGAACTGACCAAAGTGAAGTTGAATGTATGAGGTCCAAAAAAGCTTTATCTCACTGAGAAAAGCTGAAAATGGTCTACATTTACAAACTGTTGTCTGAGCAACATAAAACATTTAATTTTACTTCAAATGTGCTATAAACAATGTATGTAGTAGTTTATAATCATTACAGCTCAATAGAACTGACCAAAGTGAAGTTGAATGTATGAGGTCCAAAAAAGCTTTATCTCACTGAGAAAAGCTGAAAATGGTCTACATTTACAAACTGTTGTCTGATCTTCATAAAACATTTACTTTTACTTCAAATGTGCTACAAACAATGTATGTAGTAGTTTATAATCATTACAGCTCAATGAACTGGCCAAAGTGAAGTTGAATGTATGAGGTCCAAAAAAGCTTTATCTCACTGAGAAAAGCTGAAAATGGACTACATTTACAAACTGTTGTCTGAGCTACATAAAACATTTAATTTTACTTCAAATGTGCTATAAACAATATATGTAGTAGTTTATAATCATTACAGCTCAATAGAACTGACCAAAGTGAAGTTGAATGTATGAGGTCCAAAAAAGCTTTATCTCACTGAGAAAAGCTGAAAATGGTCTACATTTACAAACTGTTGTCTGAGCAACATAAAACATTTAATTTTACTTCAAATGTGCTATAAACAATGTATGTAGTAGTTTATAATCATTACAGCTCAATAGAACTGACCAAAGTGAAGTTGAATGTATGAGGTCCAAAACAGCTTTATCTCACTGAGAAAAGCTGAAAATGGACTACATTTACAAACTGCTGTCTGAGCTTCATGAAACATTTAATTTTACTTCAAATGTGCCAAAAACAACGTATGTAGTAGTTTATAATCATTGCAACTAAAAAAAACTGGATAAAATGAAGTTGAATGTATGAGGTCCAAAACAGCTTTATCTCACTGAGAAAAGCTGAAAATGGTCTACATTTACAAACTGTTGTCTGATCTTCATAAAACATTTACTTTTACTTCAAATGTGCTATAAACAATGTATGTAGTAGTTTATAATCATTGCAGCTCAATAGAACTGACCAAAGTGAAGTTGAATGTATGAGGTCCAAAAAAGCTTTATCTCACTGAGAAAAGCTGAAAATGGACTACATTTACAAACTGTTGTCTGAGCTACATAAAACATTTAATTTTACTTCAAATGTGCTATAAACAATGTATGTAGTAGTTTATAATCATTACAGCTCAATAGAACTGACCAAAGTGAAGTTGAATGTATGAGGTCCAAAACAGCTTTATCTCACTGAGAAAAGCTGAAAATGGACTACATTTACAAACTGTTGTCTGAGCAACATAAAACATTTAATTTTACTTCAAATGTGCTATAAACAATGTATGTAGTAGTTTATAATCATTACAGCTCAATAGAACTGACCAAAGTGAAGTTGAATGTATGAGGTCCAAAAAAGCTTTATCTCACTGAGAAAAGCTGAAAATGGACTACATTTACAAACTGTTGTCTGAGCAACATAAAACATTTAATTTTACTTCAAATGTGCTATAAACAATGTATGTAGTAGTTTATAATCATTACAGCTCAATAGAACTGACCAAAGTGAAGTTGAATGTATGAGGTCCAAAACAGCTTTATCTCACTGAGAAAAGCTGAAAATGGTCTACATTTACAAACTGTTGTCTGATCTTCATAAAACATTTACTTTTACTTCAAATGTGCTATAAACAATGTATGTAGTAGTTTATAATCATTACAGCTCAATGAACTGGCCAAAGTGAAGTTGAATGTATGAGGTCCAAAAAAGCTTTATCTCACTGAGAAAAGCTGAAAATGGACTACATTTACAAACTGTTGTCTGAGCTACATAAAACATTTAATTTTACTTCAAATGTGCTATAAACAATGTATGTAGTAGTTTATAATCATTAACGCTCAATAGAACTGACCAAAGTGAAGTTGAATGTATGAGGTCCAAAACAGCTTTATCTCACTGAGAAAAGCTGAAAATGGACTACATTTACAAACTGTTGTCTGAGCAACATAAAACATTTAATTTTACTTCAAATGTGCTATAAACAATGTATGTAGTAGTTTAAAATCATTACAGCTCAATAGAACTGACCAAAGTGAAGTTGAATGTATGAGGTCCAAAACAGCTTTATCTCACTGAGAAAAGCTGAAAATGGACTACATTTACAAACTGCTGTCTGATCTTCATAAAACATTTAATTTTACTTCAAATGTGCTAAAACAATGTATGTAGTAGTTTATAATCATTCACTAATAAACTGGAAATGAAGTTGAATGTATGAGGTCCAAAAAGCTTTATCTCACTGAGAAAAGCTGAAAATGGCTACATTTACAAACTGTTGTCTGATCTTCATAAAACATTTAATTTTACTTCAGATGTGCTATAAACAATGTATGTAGTAGTTTATAATCATTATACCTCAATAGAACTGACCAAAGTGAAGTTGAATGTATGAGGTCCAAAAAAGCTTTATCTCACTGAGAAAAGCTGAAAATGGACTACATTTACAAACTGTTGTCTGAGCTACATAAAATATTTAATTTTACTTCAAATGTGCTATAAACAATGTATGTAGTAGTTTATAATCATTTTAACTAAAAAGAACTGGCCAAAATGAAGTTTAATGTATGAGGTCCAAAACAGCTTTATCTCACTGAGAAAAGCTGAAAATGGACTACATTTACAAACTGTTGTCTGAGCAACATAAAACATTTAATTTTACTTCAAATGTGCTATAAACAATGTATGTAGTAGTTTAAAATCATTACAGCTCAATAGAACTGACCAGAGTGAAGTTGAATGTATGAGGTCCAAAACAGCTTTATCTCACTGAGAAAAGCTGAAAATGGACTACATTTACAAACTGTTGTCTGAGCAACATAAAACATTTAATTTTACTTCAAATGTGCTATAAACAATGTATGTAGTAGTTTATAATCATTACACCTCAATAGAACTGACCAAAGTGAAGTTGAATGTATGAGGTCCAAAAAAGCTTTATCTCACTGAGAAAAGCTGAAAATGGACTACATTTACAAACTGCTGTCTGAGCTTCATGAAACATTTAATTTTACTTCAAATGTGCCAAAAACAACGTATGTAGTAGTTTATAATCATTGCAACTAAAAAAACTGGATAAAATGAAGATGAATGTATGAGGTCCAAAACAGCTTTATCTCTCTGAGAAAAGCTGAAAATGGACTACATTTACAACCTGTTGTCTGAGCTACATAAAACATTTAATTTTACTTCAAATGTGCTATAAACAATGTATGTAGTAGTTTATAATCATTATAGCTCAATAGAACTGACTAAAGTGAAGTTGAATGTATGAGGTCCAAAAAAGCTTTATCTCACTGAGAAAAGCTGAAAATGGACTACATTTACAAACTGTTGTCTGAGCAACATAAAACATTTAATTTTACTTCAAATGTGCTATAAACAATGTATGTAGTAGTTTATAATCATTACAGCTCAATAGAACTGACCAAAGTGAAGTTGAATGTATGAGGTCCAAAAAAGCTTTATCTCACTGAGAAAAGCTGAAAATGGACTACATTTACAAACTGTTGTCTGAGCAACATAAAACATTTAATTTTACTTCAGATGTGCTATAAACAATGTATGTAGTAGTTTATAATCATTACAGCTCAATAGAACTGACCAAAGTGAAGTTGAATGTATGAGGTCCAAAAAAGCTTTATCTCACTGAGAAAAGCTGAAAATGGTCTACATTTACAAACTGTTGTCTGATCTTCATAAAACATTTACTTTTACTTCAAATGTGCTATAAACAATGTATGTAGTAGTTTATAATCATTACAGCTCAATGAACTGGCCAAAGTGAAGTTGAATGTATGAGGTCCAAAAAAGCTTTATCTCACTGAGAAAAGCTGAAAATGGACTACATTTACAAACTGTTGTCTGATCTTCATAAAACATTTACTTTTACTTCAAATGTGCTATAAACAATGTATGTAGTAGTTTATAATCATTACAGCTCAATGAACTGGCCAAAGTGAAGTTGAATGTATGAGGTCCAAAACAGCTTTATCTCACTGAGAAAAGCTGAAAATGGACTACATTTACAAACTCTTGTCTGATCTTCATAAAACATTTAATTTTACTTCAAATGTGCCAAAAACAATGTATGTAGTAGTTTATAATCATTGCAACTAAAAAAACTGGATAAAATGAAGTTGAATGTATGAGGTCCAAAACAGCTTTATCTCTCTGAGAAAAGCTGAAAATGGACTACATTTACAACCTGTTGTCTGAGCTACATAAAACATTTAATTTTACTTCAAATGTGCTATAAACAATGTATGTAGTAGTTTATAATCATTATAGCTCAATAGAACTGACCAAAGTGAAGTTGAATGTATGAGGTCCAAAAAAGCTTTATCTCACTGAGAAAAGCTGAAAATGGACTACATTTACAAACTGTTGTCTGAGCAACATAAAACATTTAATTTTACTTCAAATGTGCTATAAACAATGTATGTAGTAGTTTATAATCATTACAGCTCAATAGAACTGACCAAAGTGAAGTTGAATGTATGAGGTCCAAAAAAGCTTTATCTCACTGAGAAAAGCTGAAAATGGACTACATTTACAAACTGTTGTCTGATCTTCATAAAACATTTACTTTTACTTCAAATGTGCTACAAACAATGTATGTAGTAGTTTATAATCATTACAGCTCAATGAACTGGCCAAAGTGAAGTTGAATGCATGAGGTCCAAAAAAGCTTTATCTCACTGAGAAAAGCTGAAAATGGTCTACATTTACAAACTGTTGTCTGATCTTCATAAAACATTTACTTTTACTTCAAATGTGCTATAAACAATGTATGTAGTAGTTTATAATCATTACAGCTCAATAAACTGGCCAAAGTGAATTTGAATGTGTGAGGTCCAGAACAGCTTTATCTCACTGAGAAAAGCTGAAAATGGACTACATTTACAAACTGTTGTCTGAGCAACATAAAACATTTACTTTTACTTCAAATGTGCTATAAACAATGTATGTAGTAGTTTATAATCATTACAGCTCAATAGAACTGACCAAAGTGAAGTTGAATGTATGAGGTCCAAAAAAGCTTTATCTCACTGAGAAAAGCTGAAAATGGTCTACATTTACAAACTGTTGTCTGAGCTACATAAAATATTTAATTTTACTTCAAATGTGCTATAAACAATATATGTAGTAGTTTAAAATCATTACAGCTCAATAGAACTGACCAGAGTGAAGTTGAATGTATGAGGTCCAAAACAGCTTTATCTCACTGAGAAAAGCTGAAAATGGACTACATTTACAAACTGTTGTCTGAGCAACATAAAACATTTAATTTTACTTCAAATGTGCTATAAACAATGTATGTAGTAGTTTATAATCATTACAGCTCAATAGAACTGACCAAAGTGAAGTTGAATGTATGAGGTCCAAAAAAGCTTTATCTCACTGAGAAAAGCTGAAAATGGTCTACATTTACAAACTGTTGTCTGATTTTCATAAAACATTTAATTTTACTTCAAATGTGCTACAAACAATGTATGTAGTAGTTTATAATCATTACAGCTCAATGAACTGGCCAAAGTGAAGTTGAATGCATGAGGTCCAAAAAAGCTTTATCTCACTGAGAAAAGCTGAAAATGGACTACATTTACAAACTGTTGTCTGAGCTACATAAAATATTTAATTTTACTTCAAATGTGCTATAAACAATGTATGTAGTAGTTTATAATCATTTTAACTAAAAAGAACTGGCCAAAATGAAGTTTAATGTATGAGGTCCAAAACAGCTTTATCTCACTGAGAAAAGCTGAAAATGGACTACATTTACAAACTGTTGTCTGAGCTACATAAAACATTTAATTTTACTTCAAATGTGCTATAAACAATGTATGTAGTAGTTTATAATCATTACAGCTCAATAGAACTGACCAAAGTGAAGTTGAATGTATGAGGTCCAAAACAGCTTTATCTCACTGAGAAAAGCTGAAAATGGACTACATTTACAAACTGTTGTCTGAGCTTCATAAAACATTTAATTTTACTTCAAATGTGCTATAAACAATGTATGTAGTAGTTTATAATCATTATAGCTCGATAGAACTGACCAAAGTGAAGTTGAATGCATGAGGTCCAAAAAAGCTTTATCTCACTGAGAAAAGCTGAAAATGGACTACATTTACAAACTGTTGTCTGAGCAACATAAAACATTTAATTTTACTTCAAATGTGCTATAAACAATGTATGTAGTAGTTTAAAATCATTACAGCTCAATAGAACTGACCAGAGTGAAGTTGAATGTATGAGGTCCAAAACAGCTTTATCTCACTGAGAAAAGCTGAAAATGGACTACATTTACAAACTGTTGTCTGAGCAACATAAAACATTTAATTTTACTTCAAATGTGCTATAAACAATGTATGTAGTAGTTTATAATCATTACAGCTCAATAGAACTGACCAGAGTGAAGTTGAATGTATGAGGTCCAAAACAGCTTTATCTCACTGAGAAAAGCTGAAAATGGTCTACATTTACAAACTGTTGTCTGATCTTCATAAAACATTTAATTTTACTTCAAATGTGCTATAAACAATGTATGTAGTAGTTTATAATCATTGCAACTAAAAAAACTGGATAAAATGAAGATGAATGTATGAGGTCCAAAACAGCTTTATCTCTCTGAGAAAAGCTGAAAATGGACTACATTTACAACCTGTTGTCTGAGCTACATAAAACATTTAATTTTACTTCAAATGTGCTATAAACAATGTATGTAGTAGTTTATAATCATTATAGCTCAATAGAACTGACCAAAGTGAAGTTGAATGTATGAGGTCCAAAAAAGCTTTATCTCACTGAGAAAAGCTGAAAATGGACTACATTTACAAACTGTTGTCTGAGCAACATAAAACATTTAATTTGACTTCAGATGTGCTATAAACAATGTATGTAGTAGTTTATAATCATTACAGCTCAATAGAACTGACCAAAGTGAAGTTGAATGTATGAGGTCCAAAAAAGCTTTATCTCACTGAGAAAAGCTGAAAATGGACTACATTTACAAACTGTTGTCTGAGCAACATAAAACATTTACTTTTACTTCAAATGTGCTATAAACAATGTATGTAGTAGTTTATAATCATTACAGCTCAATAGAACTGACCAAAGTGAAGTTGAATGTATGAGGTCCAAAAAAGCTTTATCTCACTGAGAAAAGCTGAAAATGGTCTACATTTACAAACTGTTGTCTGATCTTCATAAAACATTTACTTTTACTTCAAATGTGCTATAAACAATGTATGTAGTAGTTTATAATCATTACAGCTCAATAAACTGGCCAAAGTGAATTTGAATGTGTGAGGTCCAAAACAGCTTTATCTCACTGAGAAAAGCTGAAAATGGACTACATTTACAAACTGTTGTCTGAGCAACATAAAACATTTACTTTTACTTCAAATGTGCTATAAACAATGTATGTAGTAGTTTATAATCATTACAGCTCAATAGAACTGACCAAAGTGAAGTTGAATGTATGAGGTCCAAAAAAAGCTTTATCTCACTGAGAAAAGCTGAAAATGGACTACATTTACAAACTGCTGTCTGAGCTTCATGAAACATTTAATTTTACTTCAAATGTGCCAAAAACAACGTATGTAGTAGTTTATAATCATTACACCTCAATAGAACTGACCAAAGTGAAGTTGAATGTATGAGGTCCAAAAAAGCTTTATCTCACTGAGAAAAGCTGAAAATGGTCTACATTTACAAACTGTTGTCTGATCTTCATAAAACATTTACTTTTACTTCAAATGTGCTATAAACAATGTATGTAGTAGTTTATAATCATTACAGCTCAATGAACTGGCCAAAGTGAAGTTGAATGTGTGAGGTCCAAAACAGCTTTATCTCACTGAGAAAAGCTGAAAATGGACTACATTTACAAACTGTTGTCTGAGCTACATAAAATATTTAATTTTACTTCAAATGTGCTATAAACAATGTATGTAGTAGTTTATAATCATTTTAACTAAAAAGAACTGGCCAAAATGAAGTTTAATGTATGAGGTCCAAAACAGCTTTATCTCACTGAGAAAAGCTGAAAATGGACTACATTTACAAACTGTTGTCTGAGCAACATAAAACATTTAATTTTACTTCAAATGTGCTATAAACAATGTATGTAGTAGTTTAAAATCATTACAGCTCAATAGAACTGACCAGAGTGAAGTTGAATGTTTGAGGTCCAAAACAGCTTTATCTCACTGGGAGAAGCTGAATATGAACTACATTTACAAACTCTTGTCTGATCTTCATAAAACGTTTAATTTTACTTCACATGTGCCAAAAACAATATATGTAGTAGTTTATAATCATTGCAGCTCGATAGAACTGACCAAAGTGAAGTTGAATGCATGAGGTCCAAAAAAGCTTTATCTCACTGAGAAAAGCTGAAAATGGACTACATTTACAAACTGTTGTCTGAGCAACATAAAACATTTAATTTTACTTCAAATGTGCTATAAACAATGTATGTAGTAGTTTAAAATCATTACAGCTCAATAGAACTGACCAGAGTGAAGTTGAATGTATGAGGTCCAAAACAGCTTTATCTCACTGAGAAAAGCTGAAAATGGACTACATTTACAAACTGTTGTCTGAGCAACATAAAACATTTAATTTTACTTCAGATGTGCTATAAACAATGTATGTAGTAGTTTATAATCATTACAGCTCAATAGAACTGACCAAAGTGAAGTTGAATGTATGAGGTCCAAAAAAGCTTTATCTCACTGAGAAAAGCTGAAAATGGTCTACATTTACAAACTGTTGTCTGATCTTCATAAAACATTTACTTTTACTTCAAATGTGATATAAACAATGTATGTAGTAGTTTATAATCATTACAGCTCAATGAACTGGCCAAAGTGAAGTTGAATGTGTGAGGTCCAAAACAGCTTTATCTCACTGAGAAAAGCTGAAAATGGACTACATTTACAAACTGTTGTCTGAGCAACATCAAACATTTAATTTTACTTCAAATGTGCTATAAACAATGTATGTAGTAGTTTAAAATCATTACAGCTCAATAGAACTGACCAGAGTGAAGTTGAATGTATGAGGTCCAAAACAGCTTTATCTCACTGAGAAAAGCTGAAAATGGACTACATTTACAAACTGTTGTCTGAGCTACATAAAACATTTAATTTTACTTCAAATGTGCTATAAACAATGTATGTAGTAGTTTATAATCATTATAGCTCAATAGAACTGACCAAAGTGAAGTTGAATGTATGAGGTCCAAAAAAGCTTTATCTCACTGAGAAAAGCTGAAAATGGCTACATTTACAAACTGTTGTCTGAGCCATAAAACATTTAATTTTACTTCAAATGTGCTATAAACAATGTATGTAGTAGTTTATAATCATTACAGCTCAATAGAACTGACCAAAGTGAAGTTGAATGTATGAGGTCCAAAAAAGCTTTATCTCACTGAGAAAAGCTGAAAATGGACTACATTTACAAACTGTTGTCTGAGCAACATAAAACATTTAATTTTACTTCAAATGTGCTATAAACAATGTATGTAGTAGTTTATAATCATTACAGCTCAATAGAACTGACCAAAGTGAAGTTGAATGTATGAGGTCTAAAACAGCTTTATCTCACTGAGAAAAGCTGAAAATGGTCTACATTTACAAACTGTTGTCTGAGCAACACAAAACATTTAATTTTACTTCAAATGTGCTATAAACAATGTATGTAGTAGTTTATAATCATTACACCTCAATAGAACTGACCAAAGTGAAGTTGAATGTATGAGGTCCAAAAAAGCTTTATCTCACTGAGAAAAGCTGAAAATGGTCTACATTTACAAACTGTTGTCTGATCTTCATAAAACATTTACTTTTACTTCAAATGTGCTATAAACAATGTATGTAGTAGTTTATAATCATTACAGCTCAATGAACTGGCCAAAGTGAAGTTGAATGTTGAGGTCCAAAACAGCTTTATCTCACTGAGAAAAGCTGAAAATGGACTACATTTACAAACTGCTGTCTGAGCTTCATAAAACATTTAATTTTACTTCAAATGTGCCAAAAACAACGTATGTAGTAGTTTATAATCATTGCAACTAAAAAAACTGGATAAAATGAAGTTGAATGTAAGGTCCAAAACAGCTTTATCTCTCTGAGAAAAGCTGAAAATGGACTACATTTACAACCTGTTGTCTGAGCTACATAAAACATTTAATTTTACTTCAAATGTGCTATAAACAATGTATGTAGTAGTTTATAATCATTATAGCTCAATAGAACTGACCAAAGTGAAGTTGAATGTATGAGGTCCAAAAAAGCTTTATCTCACTGAGAAAAGCTGAAAATGGACTACATTTACAAACTGTTGTCTGAGCAACATAAAACATTTAATTTTACTTCAAATGTGCTATAAACAATGTATGTAGTAGTTTATAATCATTACAGCTCAATAGAACTGACCAAAGTGAAGTTGAATGTATGAGGTCCAAAAAAGCTTTATCTCACTGAGAAAAGCTGAAAATGGACTACATTTACAAACTGTTGTCTGAGCAACATAAAACATTTAATTTTACTTCAAATGTGCTATAAACAATGTATGTAGTAGTTTATAATCATTACAGCTCAATAGAACTGACCAAAGTGAAGTTGAATGTATGAGGTCCAAAAAAGCTTTATCTCACTGAGAAAAGCTGAAAATGGTCTACATTTACAAACTGTTGTCTGATCTTCATAAAACATTTACTTTTACTTCAAATGTGCTATAAACAATGTATGTAGTAGTTTATAATCATTACAGCTCAATGAACTGGCCAAAGTGAAGTTGAATGTGTGAGGTCCAAAACAGCTTTATCTCACTGAGAAAAGCTGAAAATGGACTACATTTACAAACTGTTGTCTGAGCTTCATAAAACATTTAATTTTACTTCAAATGTGCCAAAAACAATGTATGTGGTAGTTTATAATCATTGCAACTAAAAAAAACTGGATAAAATGAAGTTGAATGTATGAGGTCCAAAACAGCTTTATCTCTCTGAGAAAAGCTGAAAATGGACTACATTTACAACCTGTTGTCTGAGCTACATAAAACATTTAATTTTACTTCAAATGTGCTATAAACAATGTATGTAGTAGTTTATAATCATTATAGCTCAATAGAACTGACCAAAGTGAAGTTGAATGTATGAGGTCCAAAAAAGCTTTATCTCACTGAGAAAAGCTGAAAATGGACTACATTTACAAACTGTTGTCTGAGCAACATAAAACATTTAATTTTACTTCAAATGTGCTATAAACAATGTATGTAGTAGTTTATAATCATTACAGCTCAATAGAACTGACCAAAGTGATGTTGAATGTATGAGGTCCAAAAAAGCTTTATCTCACTGAGAAAAGCTGAAAATGGTCTACATTTACAAACTGTTGTCTGATCTTCATAAAACATTTACTTTTACTTCAAATGTGCTATAAACAATGTATGTAGTAGTTTATAATCATTACAGCTCAATGAACTGGCCAAAGTGAAGTTGAATGTGTGAGGTCCAAAACAGCTTTATCTCACTGAGAAAAGCTGAAAATGGACTACATTTACAAACTGCTGTCTGAGCTTCATGAAACATTTAATTTTACTTCAAATGTGCCAAAAACAACGTATGTAGTAGTTTATAATCATTGCAACTAAAAAAACTGGAAAAAATGAAGATGAATGTATGAGGTCCAAAACAGCTTTATCTCTCTGAGAAAAGCTGAAAATGGACTACATTTACAACCTGTTGTCTGAGCTACATAAAACATTTAATTTTACTTCAAATGTGCTATAAACAATGTATGTAGTAGTTTATAATCATTATAGCTCAATAGAACTGACCAAAGTGAAGTTGAATGTATGAGGTCCAAAAAAGCTTTATCTCACTGAGAAAAGCTGAAAATGGTCTACATTTACAAACTGTTGTCTGATCTTCATAAAACATTTACTTTTACTTCAAATGTGCTACAAACAATGTATGTAGTAGTTTATAATCATTACAGCTCAATGAACTGGCCAAAGTGAAGTTGAATGCATGAGGTCCAAAAAAGCTTTATCTCACTGAGAAAAGCTGAAAATGGACTACATTTACAAACTGTTGTCTGAGCTACATAAAACATTTAATTTTACTTCAAATGTGCTATAAACAATGTATGTAGTAGTTTAAAATCATAACTAAAAAGAACTGGCCAAAATGAAGTTTAATGTATGAGGTCCAAAACAGCTTTATCTCACTGAGAAAAGCTGAAAATGGACTACATTTACAAACTGTTGTCTGAGCTCATAAAACATTTAATTTTACTTCAAATGTGCTATAAACAATGTATGTAGTAGTTTATAATCATTACAGCTCAATAGAACTGACCAAAGTGAAGTTGAATGTATGAGGTCCAAAAAAGCTTTATCTCACTGAGAAAAGCTGAAAATGGACTACATTTACAAACTGTTGTCTGAGCAACATAAAACATTTAATTTTACTTCAAATGTGCTATAAACAATGTATGTAGTAGTTTATAATCATTACAGCTCAATAGAACTGACCAAAGTGAAGTTGAATGTATGAGGTCCAAAACAGCTTTATCTCACTGAGAAAAGCTGAAAATGGACTACATTTACAAACTGTTGTCTGAGCTTCATAAAACATTTAATTTTACTTCAAATGTGCTATAAACAATGTATGTAGTAGTTTATAATCATTACAGCTCAATAGAACTGACCAAAGTGAAGTTGAATGTATGAGGTCCAAAAAGCTTTATCTCACTGAGAAAAGCTGAAAATGGACTACATTTACAAACTGTTGTCTGAGCTTCATAAAACATTTAATTTTACTTCAAATGTGCTATAAACAATGTATGTAGTAGTTTATAATCATTACAGCTCAATAGAACTGGACCAAAGTGAAGTTGAATGTATGAGGTCCAAAACAGCTTTATCTCACTGAGAAAAGCTGAAAATGGACTACATTTACAAACTGTTGTCTGAGCTACATAAAACATTTAATTTTACTTCAAATGTGCTATAAACAATGTATGTAGTAGTTTATAATCATTACAGCTCAATAGAACTGACCAAAGTGAAGTTGAATGTATGAGGTCCAAAACAGCTTTATCTCACTGAGAAAAGCTGAAAATGGACTACATTTACAAACTGTTGTCTGAGCAACATAAAACATTTAATTTTACTTCAAATGTGCTATAAACAATGTATGTAGTAGTTTATAATCATTACAGCTCAATAGAACTGACCAAAGTGAAGTTGAATGTATGAGGTCCAAAAAAGCTTTATCTCACTGAGAAAAGCTGAAAATGGTCTACATTTACAAACTGTTGTCTGATCTTCATAAAACATTTACTTTTACTTCAAATGTGCTATAAACAATGTATGTAGTAGTTTATAATCATTACAGCTCAATAAACTGGCCAAAGTGAAGTTGAATGTGTGAGGTCCAAAACAGCTTTATCTCACTGAGAAAAGCTGAAAATGGACTACATTTACAAACTGTTGTCTGAGCAACATAAAACATTTAATTTTACTTCAAATGTGCTATAAACAATGTATGTAGTAGTTTATAATCATTACACCTCAATAGAACTGACCAAAGTGAAGTTGAATGTATGAGGTCCAAAAAAGCTTTATCTCACTGAGAAAAGCTGAAAATGGACTACATTTACAAACTGTTGTCTGAGCAACATAAAACATTTAATTTTACTTCAAATGTGCTATAAACAATGTATGTAGTAGTTTATAATCATTGCAACTAAAAAAACTGGATAAAATGAAGATGAATGTATGAGGTCCAAAACAGCTTTATCTCTCTGAGAAAAGCTGAAAATGGACTACATTTACAACCTGTTGTCTGAGCTACATAAAACATTTAATTTTACTTCAAATGTGCTATAAACAATGTATGTAGTAGTTTATAATCATTATAGCTCGATAGAACTGACCAAAGTGAAGTTGAATGCATGAGGTCCAAAAAAGCTTTATCTCACTGAGAAAAGCTGAAAATGGTCTACATTTACAAACTGTTGTCTGATCTTCATAAAACATTTACTTTTACTTCAAATGTGCTATAAACAATGTATGTAGTAGTTTATAATCATTACAGCTCAATAGAACTGACCAAAGTGATGTTGAATGTATGAGGTCCAAAAAAGCTTTATCTCACTGAGAAAAGCTGAAAATGGACTACATTTACAAACTGCTGTCTGAGCTTCATGAAACATTTAATTTTACTTCAAATGTGCTACAAACAATGTATGTAGTAGTTTATAATCATTACAGCTCAATAAACTGGCCAAAGTGAAGTTGAATGCATGAGGTCCAAAAAAGCTTTATCTCACTGAGAAAAGCTGAAAATGGACTACATTTACAAACTGTTGTCTGAGCAACATAAAACATTTAATTTTACTTCAAATGTGCTATAAACAATGTATGTAGTAGTTTATAATCATTACAGCTCAATAGAACTGACCAAAGTGAAGTTGAATGTATGAGGTCCAAAACAGCTTTATCTCACTGAGAAAAGCTGAAAATGGACTACATTTACAAACTGTTGTCTGAGCAACATAAAACATTTAATTTTACTTCAAATGTGCTATAAACAATGTATGTAGTAGTTTATAATCATTACAGCTCAATAGAACTGACCAAAGTGAAGTTGAATGTATGAGGTCCAAAAAAGCTTTATCTCACTGAGAAAAGCTGAAAATGGTCTACATTTACAAACTGTTGTCTGATCTTCATAAAACATTTACTTTTACTTCAAATGTGCTAAAAACAATGTATGTAGTAGTTTATAATCATTACAGCTCAATAGAACTGACCAAAGTGAAGTTGAATGTATGAGGTCCAAAACAGCTTTATCTCACTGAGAAAAGCTGAAAATGGTCTACATTTACAAACTGTTGTCTGATCTTCATAAAACATTTACTTTTACTCCAAATGTGCTAAAAACAATGTATGTGGTAGTTTATAATCATTGCAACTAAAAAAAACTGGATAAAATGTAGTTGAATGTATGAGGTCCAAAACAGCTTTATCTCTCTGAGAAAAGCTGAAAATGGACTACATTTACAACCTGTTGTCTGAGCTACATAAAACATTTAATTTTACTTCAAATGTGCTATAAACAATGTATGTAGTAGTTTATAATCATTATAGCTCAATAGAACTGACCAAAGTGAAGTTGAATGTATGAGGTCCAAAAAAGCTTTATCTCACTGAGAAAAGCTGAAAATGGACTACATTTACAAACTGTTGTCTGAGCTACATAAAACATTTAATTTTACTTCAAATGTGCTATAAACAATGTATGTAGAAGATTATAATCATTACACCTCAATAGAACTGACCAAAGTGAAGTTGAATGTATGAGGTCCAAAAAAGCTTTATCTCACTGAGAAAAGCTGAAAATGGACTACATTTACAAACTGTTGTCTGAGCAACATAAAACATTTACTTTTACTTCAAATGTGCTATAAACAATGTATGTAGTAGTTTATAATCATTACAGCTCAATAGAACTGACCAAAGTGAAGTTGAATGTATGAGGTCCAAAAAAGCTTTATCTCACTGAGAAAAGCTGAAAATGGACTACATTTACAAACTGTTGTCTGATCTTCATAAAACATTTAATTTTACTTCAAATGTGCTATAAACAATGTATGTAGTAGTTTATAATCATTGCAACTAAAAAAACTGGATAAAATGAAGATGAATGTATGAGGTCCAAAACAGCTTTATCTCTCTGAGAAAAGCTGAAAATGGACTACATTTACAACCTGTTGTCTGAGCTACATAAAACATTTAATTTTACTTCAAATGTGCTATAAACAATGTATGTAGTAGTTTATAATCATTATAGCTCAATAGAACTGACCAAAGTGAAGTTGAATGCATGAGGTCCAAAAAAGCTTTATCTCACTGAGAAAAGCTGAAAATGGTCTACATTTACAAACTGTTGTCTGATCTTCATAAAACATTTACTTTTACTTCAAATGTGCTATAAACAATGTATGTAGTAGTTTATAATCATTACAGCTCAATGAACTGGCCAAAGTGAAGTTGAATGTATGAGGTCCAAAAAAGCTTTATCTCACTGAGAAAAGCTGAAAATGGACTACATTTACAAACTGTTGTCTGAGCTACATAAAATATTTAATTTTACTTCAAATGTGCTATAAACAATGTATGTAGTAGTTTATAATCATTTTAACTAAAAAGAACTGGCCAAAATGAAGTTTAATGTATGAGGTCCAAAACAGCTTTATCTCACTGAGAAAAGCTGAAAATGGACTACATTTACAAACTGTTGTCTGAGCAACATAAAACATTTAATTTTACTTCAAATGTGCTATAAACAATGTATGTAGTAGTTTATAATCATTACAGCTCAATGAACTGGCCAAAGTGAAGTTGAATGTATGAGGTCCAAAAAAGCTTTATCTCACTGAGAAAAGCTGAAAATGGACTACATTTACAAACTGTTGTCTGAGCTACATAAAATATTTAATTTTACTTCAAATGTGCTATAAACAATGTATGTAGTAGTTTATAATCATTGCAACTAAAAAAAACTGGCCAAAACGAAGTTGAATGTATGAGGTCCACAACAGCTTTATCTCACTGAGATAAGCTGAAAATGGTCTTCATTTACAAACTGTTGTCTGAGCAACATAAAACATTTAATTTTACTTCAAATGTGCTATAAACAATGTATGTAGTAGTTTATAATCATTACACCTCAATAGAACTGACCAAAGTGAAGTTGAATGTATGAGGTCCAAAAAAGCTTTATCTCACTGAGAAAAGCTGAAAATGGACTACATTTACAAACTGTTGTCTGAGCAACATAAAACATTTACTTTTACTTCAAATGTGCTATAAACAATGTATGTAGTAGTTTATAATCATTACAGCTCAATAGAACTGACCAAAGTGAAGTTGAATGTATGAGGTCCAAAACAGCTTTATCTCACTGAGAAAAGCTGAAAATGGACTACATTTACAAACTGTTGTCTGAGCAACATAAAACATTTAATTTTACTTCAAATGTGCTATAAACAATGTATGTAGTAGTTTATAATCATTATACCTCAATAGAACTGACCAAAGTGAAGTTGAATGTATGAGGTCCAAAAAAGCTTTATCTCACTGAGAAAAGCTGAAAATGGACTACATTTACAAACTGTTGTCTGATCTTCATAAAACATTTACTTTTACTTCAAATGTGCTATAAACAATGTATGTAGTAGTTTATAATCATTACAGCTCAATGAACTGGCCAAAGTGAAGTTGAATGTATGAGGTCCAAAACAGCTTTATCTCACTGAGAAAAGCTGAAAATGGACTACATTTACAAACTGTTGTCTGAGCAACATAAAACATTTAATTTTACTTCAAATGTGCTATAAAC
The DNA here is from genome assembly GCA_963556495.2 of Valencia hispanica. Classification (NCBI taxonomy): domain Eukaryota; kingdom Metazoa; phylum Chordata; class Actinopteri; order Cyprinodontiformes; family Valenciidae; genus Valencia; species Valencia hispanica. The sequence continues at coordinate 47,916,531 of OY747712.1, forward strand.
AATGTATGTAGTAGTTTATAATCATTACACCTCAATAGAACTGACCAAAGTGAAGTTGAATGTATGAGGTCCAAAAAAGCTTTATCTCACTGAGAAAAGCTGAAAATGGACTACATTTACAAACTGTTGTCTGAGCAACATAAAACATTTATTTTACTTCAAATGTGCTATAAACAATGTATGTAGTAGTTTATAATCATTGCAACTAAAAAAACTGGATAAAATGAAGATGAATGTATGAGGTCCAAAACAGCTTTATCTCTCTGAGAAAAGCTGAAAATGGACTACATTTACAACCTGTTGTCTGAGCTACATAAAACATTTAATTTTACTTCAAATGTGCTATAAACAATGTATGTAGTAGTTTATAATCATTATAGCTCGATAGAACTGACCAAAGTGAAGTTGAATGCATGAGGTCCAAAAAAGCTTTATCTCACTGAGAAAAGCTGAAAATGGTCTACATTTACAAACTGTTGTCTGATCTTCATAAAACATTTAATTTTACTTCAAATGTGCTATAAACAATGTATGTAGTAGTTTATAATCATTACAGCTCAATGAACTGGCCAAAGTGAAGTTGAATGTATGAGGTCCAAAAAAGCTTTATCTCACTGAGAAAAGCTGAAAATGGTCTACATTTACAAACTGTTGTCTGATCTTCATAAAACATTTACTTTTACTTCAAATGTGCTATAAACAATGTATGTAGTAGTTTATAATCATTACAGCTCAATAAACTGGCCAAAGTGAAGTTGAATGTATGAGGTCCAAAACAGCTTTATCTCACTGAGAAAAGCTGAAAATGGACTACATTTACAAACTGTTGTCTGAGCTACATAAAACATTTAATTTTACTTCAAATGTGCTATAAACAATGTATGTAGTAGTTTATAATCATTATAGCTCAATAGAACTGACCAAAGTGAAGTTGAATGTATGAGGTCCAAAAAAGCTTTATCTCACTGAGAAAAGCTGAAAATGGACTACATTTACAAACTGTTGTCTGAGCAACATAAAACATTTAATTTTACTTCAAATGAGCTATAAACAATGTATGTAGTAGTTTATAATCATTACAGCTCAATAGAACTGACCAAAGTGAAGTTGAATGTATGAGGTCCAAAAAAGCTTTATCTCACTGAGAAAAGCTGAAAATGGACTACATTTACAAACTGTTGTCTGAGCAACATAAAACATTTAATTTTACTTCAAATGTGCTATAAACAATGTATGTAGTAGTTTATAATCATTACAGCTCAATAGAACTGACCAAAGTGAAGTTGAATGTATGAGGTCCAAAAAAGCTTTATCTCACTGAGAAAAGCTGAAAATGGACTACATTTACAAACTGTTGTCTGAGCTTCATAAAACATTTAATTTTACTTCAGATGTGCTATAAACAATGTATGTAGTAGTTTATAATCATTACAGCTCAATAGAACTGACCAAAGTGAAGTTGAATGTATGAGGTCCAAAAAAGCTTTATCTCACTGAGAAAAGCTGAAAATGGTCTACATTTACAAACTGTTGTCTGATCTTCATAAAACATTTACTTTTACTTCAAATGTGCTATAAACAATGTATGTAGTAGTTTATAATCATTACAGCTCAATGAACTGGCCAAAGTGAAGTTGAATGTGTGAGGTCCAAAACAGCTTTATCTCACTGAGAAAAGCTGAAAATGGACTACATTTACAAACTGCTGTCTGAGCTTCATGAAACATTTAATTTTACTTCAAATGTGCCAAAAACAACGTATGTAGTAGTTTATAATCATTGCAACTAAAAAAAACTGGATAAAATGAAGTTGAATGTATGAGGTCTAAAACAGCTTTATCTCACTGAGAAAAGCTGAAAATGGACTACATTTACAACCTGTTGTCTGAGCTACATAAAACATTTAATTTTACTTCAAATGTGCTATAAACAATGTATGTAGTAGTTTATAATCATTACAGCTCAATAGAACTGACCAAAGTGAAGTTGAATGTATGAGGTCCAAAACAGCTTTATCTCACTGAGAAAAGCTGAAAATGGACTACATTTACAAACTGTTGTCTGAGCAACATAAAACATTTAATTTTACTTCAAATGTGCTATAAACAATGTATGTAGTAGTTTATAATCATTACACCTCAATAGAACTGACCAAAGTGAAGTTGAATGTATGAGGTCCAAAAAAGCTTTATCTCACTGAGAAAAGCTGAAAATGGACTACATTTACAAACTGTTGTCTGAGCTACATAAAATATTTAATTTTACTTCAAATGTGCTATAAACAATGTATGTAGTAGTTTATAATCATTACAGCTCAATAGAACTGACCAAAGTGAAGTTGAATGTATGAGGTCCAAAAAAGCTTTATCTCACTGAGAAAAGCTGAAAATGGACTACATTTACAAACTGTTGTCTGAGCAACATAAAACATTTAATTTTACTTCAAATGTGCTATAAACAATGTATGTAGTAGTTTATAATCATTACAGCTCAATAGAACTGACCAAAGTGAAGTTGAATGTATGAGGTCCAAAACAGCTTTATCTCACTGAGAAAAGCTGAAAATGGACTACATTTACAAACTGTTGTCTGAGCAACATAAAACATTTAATTTTACTTCAAATGTGCTATAAACAATGTATGTAGTAGTTTATAATCATTACAGCTCAATAGAACTGACCAAAGTGAAGTTGAATGTATGAGGTCCAAAAAAGCTTTATCTCACTGAGAAAAGCTGAAAATGGACTACATTTACAAACTGTTGTCTGAGCAACATAAAACATTTACTTTTACTTCAAATGTGCTATAAACAATGTATGTAGTAGTTTATAATCATTACAGCTCAATGAACTGGCCAAAGTGAAGTTGAATGTGTGAGGTCCAAAACAGCTTTATCTCACTGAGAAAAGCTGAAAATGGACTACATTTACAAACTGTTGTCTGAGCAACATAAAACATTTAATTTTACTTCAAATGTGCTATAAACAATGTATGTAGTAGTTTATAATCATTACAGCTCAATAGAACTGACCAAAGTGAAGTTGAATGTATGAGGTCCAAAAAAGCTTTATCTCACTGAGAAAAGCTGAAAATGGACTACATTTACAAACTGTTGTCTGAGCAACATAAAACATTTAATTTTACTTCAAATGTGCTATAAACAATGTATGTAGTAGTTTAAAATCATAACTAAAAAGAACTGGCCAAAATGAAGTTTAATGTATGAGGTCCAAAACAGCTTTATCTCACTGAGAAAAGCTGAAAATGGACTACATTTACAAACTGTTGTCTGAGGTACATAAAATATTTAATTTTACTTCAAATGTGCTATAAACAATGTATGTAGTAGTTTATAATCATTATAGCTCGATAGAACTGACCAAAGTGAAGTTGAATGCATGAGGTCCAAAAAAGCTTTATCTCACTGAGAAAAGCTGAAAATGGTCTACATTTACAAACTGTTGTCTGATCTTCATAAAACATTTACTTCTACTTCAAATGTGCTATAAACAATGTATGTAGTAGTTTATAATCATTACAGCTCAATGAACTGGCCAAAGTGAAGTTGAATGTATGAGGTCCAAAAAAGCTTTATCTCACTGAGAAAAGCTGAAAATGGTCTACATTTACAAACTGTTGTCTGATCTTCATAAAACATTTACTTTTACTTCAAATGTGCTATAAACAATGTATGTAGTAGTTTATAATCATTACAGCTCAATAAACTGGCCAAAGTGAAGTTGAATGTATGAGGTCCAAAACAGCTTTATCTCACTGAGAAAAGCTGAAAATGGACTACATTTACAAACTGTTGTCTGAGCTACATAAAATATTTAATTTTACTTCAAATGTGCTATAAACAATGTATGTAGTAGTTTATAATCATTACAGCTCAATAGAACTGACCAAAGTGAAGTTGAATGTATGAGGTCCAAAAAAGCTTTATCTCACTGAGAAAAGCTGAAAATGGACTACATTTACAAACTGTTGTCTGAGCAACATAAAACATTTAATTTTACTTCAAATGTGCTATAAACAATGTATGTAGTAGTTTATAATCATTACAGCTCAATAGAACTGACCAAAGTGAAGTTGAATGTATGAGGTCCAAAAAAGCTTTATCTCACTGAGAAAAGCTGAAAATGGACTACATTTACAAACTGTTGTCTGAGCAACATAAAACATTTAATTTTACTTCAAATGTGCTATAAACAATGTATGTAGTAGTTTATAATCATTACAGCTCAATAGAACTGACCAAAGTGAAGTTGAATGTATGAGGTCCAAAAAAGCTTTATCTCACTGAGAAAAGCTGAAAATGGACTACATTTACAAACTGTTGTCTGAGCAACATAAAACATTTAATTTTACTTCAAATGTGCTATAAACAATGTATGTAGTAGTTTATAATCATTATAGCTCGATAGAACTGACCAAAGTGAAGTTGAATGCATGAGGTCCAAAAAAGCTTTATCTCACTGAGAAAAGCTGAAAATGGTCTACATTTACAAACTGTTGTCTGATCTTCATAAAACATTTACTTTTACTTCAAATGTGCTATAAACAATGTATGTAGTAGTTTATAATCATTACAGCTCAATGAACTGGCCAAAGTGAAGTTGAATGTGTGAGGTCCAAAACAGCTTTATCTCACTGAGAAAAGCTGAAAATGGACTACATTTACAAACTGCTGTCTGAGCTTCATGAAACATTTAATTTTACTTCAAATGTGCCAAAAACAACGTATGTAGTAGTTTATAATCATTGCAACTAAAAAAAACTGGATAAAATGAAGATGAATGTATGAGGTCCAAAACAGCTTTATCTCTCTGAGAAAAGCTGAAAATGGACTACATTTACAACCTGTTGTCTGAGCTACATAAAACATTTAATTTTACTTCAAATGTGCTATAAACAATGTATGTAGTAGTTTATAATCATTACAGCTCAATAGAACTGGCCAAAGTGAAGTTGAATGTATGAGGTCCAAAAAAGCTTTATCTCACTGAGAAAAGCTGAAAATGGACTACATTTACAAACTGTTGTCTGAGCAACATAAAACATTTAATTTTACTTCAAATGTGCTATAAACAATGTATGTAGTAGTTTATAATCATTACAGCTCAATAGAACTGACCAAAGTGAAGTTGAATGTATGAGGTCCAAAAAAGCTTTATCTCACTGAGAAAAGCTGAAAATGGACTACATTTACAAACTGTTGTCTGAGCTACATAAAACATTTAATTTTACTTCAAATGTGCTATAAACAATGTATGTAGTAGTTTATAATCATTACAGCTCAATAGAACTGACCAAAGTGAAGTTGAATGTATGAGGTCCAAAAAAGCTTTATCTCACTGAGAAAAGCTGAAAATGGACTACATTTACAAACTGTTGTCTGAGCAACATAAAACATTTAATTTTACTTCAAATGTGCTATAAACAATGTATGTAGTAGTTTATAATCATTACAGCTCAATAGAACTGACCAAAGTGAAGTTGAATGTATGAGGTCCAAAACAGCTTTATCTCACTGAGAAAAGCTGAAAATGGACTACATTTACAAACTGTTGTCTGAGCAACATAAAACATTTAATTTTACTTCAAATGTGCTATAAACAATGTATGTAGTAGTTTATAATCATTACACCTCAATAGAACTGACCAAAGTGAAGTTGAATGTATGAGGTCCAAAAAAGCTTTATCTCACTGAGAAAAGCTGAAAATGGACTACATTTACAAACTGTTGTCTGAGCAACATAAAACATTTAATTTTACTTCAAATGTGCTATAAACAATGTATGTAGTAGTTTATAATCATTACAGCTCAATAGAACTGACCAAAGTGAAGTTGAATGTATGAGGTCCAAAAAAGCTTTATCTCACTGAGAAAAGCTGAAAATGGTCTACATTTACAAACTGTTGTCTGATCTTCATAAAACATTTACTTTTACTTCAAATGTGCTATAAACAATGTATGTAGTAGTTTATAATCATTACAGCTCAATAAACTGGCCAAAGTGAATTTGAATGTGTGAGGTCCAAAACAGCTTTATCTCACTGAGAAAAGCTGAAAATGGACTACATTTACAAACTGTTGTCTGAGCAACATAAAACATTTAATTTTACTTCAAATGTGCTATAAACAATGTATGTAGTAGTTTATAATCATTACACCTCAATAGAACTGACCAAAGTGAAGTTGAATGTATGAGGTCCAAAAAAGCTTTATCTCACTGAGAAAAGCTGAAAATGGACTACATTTACAAACTGTTGTCTGAGCAACATAAAACATTTATTAATTTTACTTCAAATGTGCTATAAACAATGTATGTAGTAGTTTATAATCATTGCAACTAAAAAAAACTGGATAAAATGAAGTTGAATGTATGAGGTCCAAAACAGCTTTATCTCTCTGAGAAAAGCTGAAAATGGACTACATTTACAACCTGTTGTCTGAGCTACATAAAACATTTAATTTTACTTCAAATGTGCTATAAACAATGTATGTAGTAGTTTATAATCATTATAGCTCAATAGAACTGACTAAAGTGAAGTTGAATGTATGAGGTCCAAAAAAGCTTTATCTCACTGAGAAAAGCTGAAAATGGTCTACATTTACAAACTGTTGTCTGATCTTCATAAAACATTTAATTTTACTTCAGATGTGCTATAAACAATGTATGTAGTAGTTTATAATCATTACAGCTCAATAGAACTGACCAAAGTGAAGTTGAATGTATGAGGTCCAAAAAAGCTATATCTCACTGAGAAAAGCTGAAAATGGTCTACATTTACAAACTGTTGTCTGATCTTCATAAAACATTTACTTTTACTTCAAATGTGCTATAAACAATGTATGTAGTAGTTTATAATCATTACAGCTCAATGAACTGGCCAAAGTGAAGTTGAATGTGTGAGGTCCAAAACAGCTTTATCTCACTGAGAAAAGCTGAAAATGGACTACATTTACAAACTGTTGTCTGAGCAACATAAAACATTTAATTTTACTTCAAATGTGCTATAAACAATGTATGTAGTAGTTTATAATCATTACAGCTCAATAGAACTGACCAAAGTGAAGTTGAATGTATGAGGTCCAAAAAAGCTTTATCTCACTGAGAAAAGCTGAAAATGGACTACATTTACAAACTGTTGTCTGAGCTACATAAAATATTTAATTTTACTTCAAATGTGCTATAAACAATGTATGTAGTAGTTTATAATCATTACAGCTCAATGAACTGGCCAAAGTGAAGTTGAATGTATGAGGTCCAAAAAAGCTTTATCTCACTGAGAAAAGCTGAAAATGGACTACATTTACAAACTGTTGTCTGAGCAACATAAAACATTTAATTTTACTTCAAATGTGCTATAAACAATGTATGTAGTAGTTTATAATCATTACAGCTCAATAGAACTGACCAAAGTGAAGTTGAATGTATGAGGTCCAAAAAAGCTTTATCTCACTGAGAAAAGCTGAAAATGGTCTACATTTACAAACTGTTGTCTGATCTTCATAAAACATTTAATTTTACTTCAAATGTGCTATAAACAATGTATGTAGTAGTTTATAATCATTACAGCTCAATAGAACTGGCCAAAGTGAAGTTGAATGTATGAGGTCCAAAAAAGCTTTATCTCACTGAGAAAAGCTGAAAATGGACTACATTTACAAACTGTTGTCTGAGCTACATAAAACATTTAATTTTACTTCAAATGTGCTATAAACAATGTATGTAGTAGTTTATAATCATTACAGCTCAATGAACTGGCCAAAGTGAAGTTGAATGTATGAGGTCCAAAACAGCTTTATCTCACTGAGAAAAGCTGAAAATGGACTACATTTACAAACTGTTGTCTGAGCAACATAAAACATTTAATTTTACTTCAAATGTGCTATAAACAATGTATGTAGTAGTTTAAAATCATTACAGCTCAATAGAACTGACCAGAGTGAAGTTGAATGTATGAGGTCCAAAACAGCTTTATCTCACTGAGAAAAGCTGAAAATGGACTACATTTACAAACTGTTGTCTGAGCAACATAAAACATTTAATTTTACTTCAGATGTGCTATAAACAATGTATGTAGTAGTTTATAATCATTATACCTCAATAGAACTGACCAAAGTGAAGTTGAATGTATGAGGTCCAAAAAAGCTTTATCTCACTGAGAAAAGCTGAAAATGGTCTACATTTACAAACTGTTGTCTGATCTTCATAAAACATTTACTTTTACTTCAAATGTGCTATAAACAATGTATGTAGTAGTTTATAATCATTACAGCTCAATGAACTGGCCAAAGTGAAGTTGAATGTGTGAGGTCCAAAACAGCTTTATCTCACTGAGAAAAGCTGAAAATGGACTACATTTACAAACTGCTGTCTGAGCTTCATGAAACATTTAATTTTACTTCAAATGTGCCAAAAACAACGTATGTAGTAGTTTATAATCATTGCAACTAAAAAAACTGGATAAAATGAAGTTGAATGTATGAGGTCCAAAACAGCTTTATCTCTCTGAGAAAAGCTGAAAATGGACTACATTTACAACCTGTTGTCTGAGCTACATAAAACATTTAATTTTACTTCAAATGTGCTATAAACAATGTATGTAGTAGTTTATAATCATTATAGCTCAATAGAACTGACCAAAGTGAAGTTGAATGTATGAGGTCCAAAAAAGCTTTATCTCACTGAGAAAAGCTGAAAATGGTCTACATTTACAAACTGTTGTCTGAGCAACATAAAACATTTAATTTTACTTCAAATGTGCTATAAACAATGTATGTAGTAGTTTATAATCATTACAGCTCAATAGAACTGACCAAAGTGAAGTTGAATGTATGAGGTCCAAAAAAGCTTTATCTCACTGAGAAAAGCTGAAAATGGACTACATTTACAAACTGTTGTCTGAGCAACATACAACATTTACTTTTACTTCAAATGTGCTATAAACAATGTATGTAGTAGTTTATAATCATTACAGCTCAATAGAACTGACCAAAGTGAAGTTGAATGTATGAGGTCCAAAAAAGCTTTATCTCACTGAGAAAAGCTGAAAATGGACTACATTTACAGACTGCTGTCTGGGCTTCATGAAACATTAAATTTTACTTCAAATGTGCCAAAAACAATGTATGTAGTAGTTTATAATCATTGCAACTAAAAAGAACTGGCCAAAATGAAGTTTAATGTATGAGGTCCAAAACAGCTTTATCTCACTGAGAAAAGCTGAAAATGGACTACATTTACAAACTGTTGTCTGAGCAACATAAAACATTTAATTTTACTTCAAATGTGCTATAAACAATGTATGTAGTAGTTTAAAATCATTACAGCTCAATAGAACTGACCAAAGTGAAGTTGAATGTATGAGGTCCAAAAAAGCTTTATCTCACTGAGAAAAGCTGAAAATGGTCTACATTTACAAACTGTTGTCTGATCTTCATAAAACATTTACTTTTACTTCAAATGTGCTATAAACAATGTATGTAGTAGTTTATAATCATTACAGCTCAATAGAACTGACCAAAGTGAAGTTGAATGTATGAGGTCCAAAAAAGCTTTATCTCACTGAGAAAAGCTGAAAATGGACTACATTTACAAACTGTTGTCTGAGCAACATAAAACATTTAATTTTACTTCAAATGTGCTATAAACAATGTATGTAGTAGTTTATAATCATTACAGCTCAATAGAACTGACCAAAGTGAAGTTGAATGTATGAGGTCCAAAAAAGCTTTATCTCACTGAGAAAAGCTGAAAATGGAATACATTTACAAACTGTTGTCTGATCTTCATAAAACATTTAATTTTACTTCAAATGTGCTATAAACAATGTATGTAGTAGTTTATAATCATTACAGCTCAATAGAACTGACCAAAGTGAAGTTGAATGTATGAGGTCCAAAAAAGCTTTATCTCACTGAGAAAAGCTGAAAATGGACTACATTTACAAACTGTTGTCTGAGCAACATAAAACATTTAATTTTACTTCAAATGTGCTATAAACAATGTATGTAGTAGTTTATAATCATTACACCTCAATAGAACTGACCAAAGTGAAGTTGAATGTATGAGGTCCAAAAAAGCTTTATCTCACTGAGAAAAGCTGAAAATGGACTACATTTACAAACTGTTGTCTGAGCTACATAAAACATTTAATTTTACTTCAAATGTGCTATAAACAATGTATGTAGTAGTTTATAATCATTACAGCTCAATAGAACTGACCAAAGTGAAGTTGAATGTATGAGGTCCAAAACAGCTTTATCTCACTGAGAAAAGCGGAAAATGGACTACATTTACAAACTGTTGTCTGAGCTTCATAAAACATTTAATTTTACTTCAAAGGTGCTAAAAAAAATGTATGTAGTAGTTTATAATCATTACAGCTCAATGAACTGGCCAAAGTGAAGTTGAATGCATGAGGTCCAAAAAAGCTTTATCTCACTGAGAAAAGCTGAAAATGGACTACATTTACAAACTTTTGTCTGATCTTCATAAAACATTTAATTGTACTCCAAATGTGCAAAAAACAATTTATGTGGTAGTTTATAATCATTGCAACTAAAAAAAACTGGATAAAATGAAGTTGAATGTATGAGGTCCAAAACAGCTTTATCTCACTGAGAAAAGCTGAAAATGGACTACATTTACAACCTGTTGTCTGAGCAACATAAAACATTTAATTTTACTTCAAATGTGCTATAAACAATGTATGTAGTAGTTTATAATCATTACAGCTCAATAGAACTGACCAAAGTGAAGTTGAATGTATGAGGTCCAAAAAAGCTTTATCTCACTGAGAAAAGCTGAAAATGGTCTACATTTACAAACTGTTGTCTGATCTTCATAAAACATTTACTTTTACTTCAAATGTGCTACAAACAATGTATGTAGTAGTTTATAATCATTACAGCTCAATGAACTGGCCAAAGTGAAGTTGAATGCATGAGGTCCAAAAAAGCTTTATCTCACTGAGAAAAGCTGAAAATGGACTACATTTACAAACTCTTGTCTGATCTTCATAAAACATTTAATTTTACTTCAAATGTGCCAAAAACAATATATGTAGTAGTTTATAATCATTGCAGCTCAATAGAACTGGCGAAAATGAAGCTGAATGTATGAGGTCCAAAACAGCTTTATCACACCAAGTTAAGCTGAAAAAGTACTCTTTACAAACTGTCTAGTCTTCAGATAACATTTAATTTTACTTCAAATGTGCTAAAAACAATGTATGTAGTAGTTTATAATCATTGCATCTCAATAGAACTGGCCAAAATGAAGTTGAATGTAAAATGAACTGACATTAGTAAATGGATAATGAAATCAGGGCTTAGAGTTATTTTAGTGCACTTTGATTTATATGTTGGGCACCTCTTTGCAAAATACCTTTTTTTCGGCACCTGTTGCTCCGGGCAACTCACGAAACGATAGGCTCAGGGCCGCTCACCTCCTCCACAGAACCTTCCACCCTTTCCTCTCTTTCCTCTGGTAAAGGAGGTGGAGAGAAATTCTCAATTTCAAAATCGCCTCCGTCTGAGGCAATGGAGCTCGCAACGGTATTGCGCTCCATCTTTCTGGCTGTCTGTGTGCTGCACATAGGTGCTGCAGCAGCTCGGCTGTCACCATGTCAATCACAGCGCAGACCACGCCCAGCCCTCCCCCTCATTGGTCCGCCAGGCTACGCCACATTTTGAGGCATTTTTCAAACAGGAAATGTGGGCGGAGTTTTAACTCTGATAGGGGATGAGTAACACTTTACATTTTACTTCAAATATGCTAAAACACAAAGTATGTAGTTTATAATCACTGCATCTCAATAGAACTGGCCAAAATGAAGTTGCATGTATGAGATCCAAAAAAGCTTTATCTTACAGAGAAAAGCTGAAAACGGACTAGATTTACAAACTCTTTTCTGGTCTTTAACATTTAATTTTACTTCAAATATGATTAAAACCAACACATGTTGTAGTTTATAATCATTGCATCTCAATAGAACTGGCAGAAATGAAGTTTAATCTATGAGGTCCAAAAAAGCTTTATCTCACAGAGCAAAGTTGAAAATATACTAGTTTAACAAACTCTTGACTGGTCTTCACATATTTAATTTTACTTCAAATAAGATAAAAAACAACAACGTATGTAGTAGTTTATAATCATTGAATCTCAATAGAACTGGCCAAAATGACATTGAATGTGTGAGGTCCAAAACAGCAAATATGTAAAAAAAAAAACACAAAAAAAAAACGCAAGCCCAGAGTCGACCATGCGTCATTGTATGCAGATTTCATTATTACAGTGTCGATATCTTACTCGTGCAAGAGAGCTCCGGCAAATTAAAGTCAGAGGCTTCACGATCTCAGTCTTCCATGACTACACTGCCAAGACAGCCCAGTCGCGGGCTGCAGTCAAAGTGGTCGACAACATCGTCGCATTGAAGGTGCTCGGTACGGTCTGATCCATCCAGCACAGCTCCGTATAACATTGAACGGCGTTGAGAAAGATTTTATTTCAGCGTAGAAGGCCAGAGACTATGTTAAAACCTTGATCTCTGGGTGAGCTGCATTGCCTTTTACAGGCTTATATGTTTTTTCTTTTTTCATTTTAGTCTCAACATTATACAGTACGGTGGGTGTCATCCGTCTTATATTTTTTTCAATACTTATATATGCTTTCCCTGTTTGATGCACTCTAAAAATTGGTGCTACTTCAGCTTAAAATTAAACCAGTTACTTTTATTTTTCCCTTTTATTTCTAAAGCTGACAAATAACTTACTAACTAATCAAAAGTCATACTGTCTTTAGCTTCCGTATTCTTCAGGGGAAAATTTTTTGATTTATATCATTGTTCACTCATCAATGTTGTTTGGCCTTGATGTTCACATTCAGATAAGACTTTTATATGGTAAGCTTTATAATATATTTTATTGATCCTTTATTTTTTTTCAGTGCTAATATATGGTTTTCCTGTTTGATACACTCTAAAATTTGGTGCAACTTTAGCTTAAAATTAAACCTGTTACTCTTATTTGTTCTTTTTCTTTCTAAAGCTGACAAGTAGTACTGTATTTGGCCTCCATATTCTTCGTGGTGGGACAAAAATCTGATTTACGTCATCCTTCACTTACCTTGTTGTTTGGCCTTGACGCACACCTTTAGATTAGACTATTTTGTATGGTGAGCTTTATTGTATACTCCTGTTCATTGTGCACACACTGTTTATGAGAGCTGAAATTGGTATGGGTCTTTTCTTCTGCTTTTGGTTGTTCTGCTTTGTCCCAGTGTTGTTTCCACATTATTGTGGACAACCTTTGGTAATTGTTGGAAACACTCCTGTGTCTCCCTTGTTTTCTTGTTATATGGGGATTTTGGGTGTGGGTGTGTTTCGGGGTGTGTTTGGGGGGAGGGTCCCCTTCCTCAGCTCTTCATGGACATTATTGCTTTCCTTTTTCACTTTATTTGAATGGTTAACAGCAACTTAAATCCCAGCGCTGCTGGGTCAGGCACACCAATCAAATTTATTTCTTGGAATATCAGAGGAATGGGTAATCCAGTTAAGAGGTTGAAAGTTTTTACACACTTAAAGCATTTAAATTCTGCCATAGTATTTTTACAGGAGACTCACCTTCGGATTAAAGATCATCAGAGGTTGCACTGCCCTTGGGTCAGCCAAGTTTTTCACTCCAACTTTAATTCAAAAGCACGGGGGGTTGCCATTGTAATAAGCAAGAAGGTACAGTTCTCTGCCACTAATATCATTGCTGACAAGAATGGCAGATACTTGATTGTTGCTGGTAACCTGCTGCACAGAAGGGTTTTGTTGGTAAATGTATACGCTCCAAATTTTGATGACCCTGAATTTGCTAACAGTTTATTACGTAGTCCTCCCTTCTTGAATTCCCATCTGTTGATTTTCGGAGGCGATCTAAATTGTGTTTCGAACCCAATTTTGGATCAGTCTAATCCCCGTAATTTAACACAATCGGCTGTGTCTAACATATTCTCAGATTTTATCAGACAGAACGGTCTTGTTGACCCATGGAGAGTTCGCAACCCTTTCCATCAGGAAGTTTTCCTTCTTCTGTCAGGTTCATCTATCGTACTCTAGGAATGATTATTTTTTGACAGCATTCTGAACTCCTCTGTTGTCTTTTCAGATTATTTGGGTATCACAATATCTGATCATGCACCTCTGGTATAGATATCGAATTTTCTTCCTACAAACGTAGCCCTCCACCATGGAGACTCATCTCTCTTCTGCTAGCCGACGATACATTTTGTGATTTAATTTCTAATTCTATTGATGAGTTCCTCTCCTTTAATCAGAATGACTCTTCTTCATTTTCATTATTATGGGAGACACTTAAATCTTATCTTAGAGGACAAATAATTTCATTTTCTGCACATTCTTCTAGAAGACTAAATGCTAGGCTTACTGAACTTACTACTGCAATAGGTAATCTTGATCAAAAGTGTAATCTTGACCAGAACTGTATAAGCAGCATTTGGATTTACAAGCACAATTTGATCTAATTCAACTAAAGAGGCAGAGCGCTGGTTAGTACACAGACGTGCTTTATATTATGAACAAGGTGACAAAGCGAGTCGTTTACTGGCACATCAGTTACGGCGTCAGGCCGTTCTCGTTGGATACCTAGTATTAAAAAGTACTCATGATATGATTACCATTGATCCCTCAGAAATTAATGCTACTTTCAAATCATACTACTCTAATCTATTTGATTCTGAATTTCCAGGAGACAATTCTGAAATGACCGAATTTCTCCAAAATCCCTCAAACCCTGTAATTGACTACAACTGCCCAACAGTTAGATTCTCCCCTCTCTCTTGAAGAGATAACAAATTCTATTAAGGCCATGCAATCTAACAAAACCCCTGGCCCAGATGGGTTCCCGATCGAATTCTTTAAAAGAAATTCTGAAAAGTTGTCATCATTACTTCTGTCGGTATTCAACGAATCGCTGGAACGTGGTTCTTTACCACCAACTCTGTCACAAGCGACAATAGCTCTCCTCCTTAAGAAGGAAAAAGACCAAACCTCCTGCGGTTCTTATAGACCACTGTCTCTGCTTAATGCAGATGTAAAGGTGTTGGCCAAAATTATTGCATCTCGATTGGAGGTTGTGCTTCCTTATATCATATCCGTAGAGCAAAATGGTTTTATAAAGGGACGTCAATTGTTCTCCAATAACAAACTCTGTCTGGAAAGAACTGGCCAAAATGAAGTTGAATGTGTGAAGTCCAAAAAAGCTTTATCTCACTGAGCAAAGCTGAAAATTGACTATTTTAACAAACTCTTGTCTGGTCTTCTTATAACATAAAATTTTACTTCAGATATGCTAAAACATAATGTATATAGTAGTTTACAATCATTGCATCTCAATAGAACTTGCCAAAATGAAGTTGCATGTATGAGTCCTAAAAAGGTTTATCTCACTGAGAAAAGCTGACAATGTACTAGCTTTCTGGAGTTGCGCCGCTCAAGGTGGCAGCATGTTGGAGTAGCTCTGTTGCTTTGGTTCATATTTTTTTCTTTTTAAAACTTTTATTCTTCCATTTCTGGTAGAAACATTGTTTTTGTGGACAACTGTTCTCTCTGGTTTTGAATGGTGTGCAGCTGGAGGGATTTTTGCTGATACTTTTTATTTTTGGACATTTGTTATGATGCATAACCATGGCAACAAGGTGGTTTACAACTGGCAGCAGCTGATTAACATCACAAAAGCTCAAATAATACCTCAACTACAGCCACAAAACCCTGATGAGTTGAAAAGAAGACGCCATAGATCCAGAGCATCCTCTACATCAGACTGTCATACAACTACAGAGCGTCTTCAGTCAGAGGCTTCTTCAGATCTGCAGAGCACTACAAGAGATCATCCCTACCCACAAGAGATCATCCCTACCCACAGCCATCAGCATCTACAACAAATCTTTGAAGGAACTTGCATAATGAGTTACAACAACATTTAATTTCCCTTTGGGATTAATAAAGTAATTTTGAATTGAATTGAATTTTGTTTTACTAACTCTTTTCTGATCTTCATATAACATTTCATTTTACTTCAAATATGCGATCTCACAACGTATGTAGTGGTTTATAATCATTGCATCTCAATGGAACTGGCCAAAATGAAGTTGAATGTATGAGGTCCAAAAAAGCTTTATCTCACGGAGAAAAGCTGAAACTGTACTAGTTTAACAAACTCTTTTCTGCAGCAAAGGCTATATACACCAATAAATGACACCTGAATGTTAATTATGTTGCAAAGGGCAGTTCCTTTCATGATTACCTTTTGATCATATCTATTAAGATAAAAGAAATCTGACATTATACTTTGTTTACAGATTACCTAGACAGGACAGATAATGATGAAAAGAGCAGCAAGCACAGAGGTCCATTATGAAACCTGACACAGAACTAACTTTTGTGCTTGTCAGGGAAAGAAAAAATGACAATAATTGCTTCCTTTTGACTAATTTTATTATCCTGTTTTACATAATATTAATTCTGATTTTAGAGATCTTCTTTACATTGTCACATTTAAGTTTGTAAATAAATACATTTTGAAGTACATAATGCTGTATTTGTCTTTAAACATTATCCTGTTTTACCTAATATTAATACTGATTTTAGAGATCTTCTTTACATTGTCACGTTTAAGTTTGAAAATAAATACATTTTGAAGTACATATCGCTGTTTTTGGCTTTAAACAAGGTTCACAATACTCAAGAAAGCTTTAATAAAAAGCCTTTTTTACTGCGTTGGTTTCCCCAGATTCCTCTAAGAGGGTGTTGGCTCAGCCCCCAATGTTTCCAGTTCCAGGAAACGCTCGGGTCTGCTCGGGGTGACCCAGCTGCCCCCTTGTTGTTCCTATTAGTCATGCAAATGTTGGTGCTACATTTACAGAATGACTCATTTGAAGGGATCGCTATCTCAGGGCATGTTAATAAATGTTGTCAACTACCTGATGATACAGCTATTTTCTTGAAAAATTAGTTTCAGGTCAAAAAAGTTTTGGACCGTGTAAATACTTTTTCTACAGTATCTGGGCTTACAATAAAAGAATGTGTCCTGTTCCCTCTTAAAAAGGGCAATATCCAACAAGAAATTGAAGGGATTCCAGTTAAAAAAGAAGTTAATATATATCGTGATCAGTCTGAGAGAGTAACATCAAATTTCCAGCATTTAATACCTAAAATTAAGCACCGATTTGATTTATGGCTTATGAGAGATTTATCTCTTAAAGGCAGAATTCTCCTGTCAAAAACGGAAGGAATGTCTCGATTAGTATATCCAGCAAAAGGGATAGATGTTCCTAAATCTTTCATAAAAAGCATTGATTCTGTTCTCTATAACTGTCTGGAGGAACAAATCTCACTATTTGAGCAGAATAATGCCTAATAATCCTTATAACCAAGGAGGCCTAAACGTGTTAGATTTTAAAACTTCAAATACAATTTATGAACTTAATTAGATTAAATACTTCCTAAAAAACAAAAATAAAATATGGTATTTTATAACAATCCTTATCTTTTAAAAAATGCGAGGAATTAAGTTTCTTTTACATTGTGATTTTGATGTTAACAAAATTGCTATTATGTTGTCCAATTTTCATAAATTGTTATTATTATTAATGGTTTTCTGTCAATACAGAAAATAAACTAATCAGTACAAGAGAGTCATTAGAGCAGGACAATCTTTTAAACATAAAAAAACGTTTTAGCGAGTCCGTTTAAGGTGCAATAGACTAAATGTCCAGCAGATGGAGACACAGACCGTGGAATAAATGAAAGGTGACCTAGAGTCGAAATCTATTACACACATCAATAATCGAATATAACCCACAGACGGCAAATATTAAACTATCTCCTCGGATTGCTGACACATTAGTAACTTTAAAAGTAAACTAACACAGAACCATGACTCTGTATCCGTAAAGGGGTGACGATTCCAACACTATTAATTCAATCTGTCTCTTTGTAATGCTTAAGTCAGCGCTCAGAAGTGTGTGAATAAAAACGCAGTTTTTTACGCGCGTACAATTGACGCCGCATAGAGCAGCGTTTGAGGACCACGAAAAACGTCGTATTTTACGGCGTTTACCGAAGCATTATAAAACGGCGTTTATTACGGCGTTTTGACGATAAAAAGCGGCTTAAAAGCGGCGTTTTGTGTGGAAAAACGCTTTTATTGCAAACGCGCCAATAGAGTGGCGATTTTTGACCCCAATGGCTTGCCACAGTCCATACGCACGTTTTATGTGCGCGCTGATTTGGGCATCGTTCTGGATCTTTTCAGAGTTTTAAACTGAAAAAAGGGTATTATTCCTTTAACTTGTAAATAATACGACTAAGATCTCACTAGTGACCAGGTTGGTTTTAACTCCATGCACACCAAATGCAATATTTGTCTTTGTACGGCTTTGAAGACAAACCGATCGCAAAATTTGTGGAAATGGTCCAAAAACCGCACAGTGTATGTCCGTCTTGCCTCTGGAAGCCTGGAGCTGGTAGCGCAGCATAATTAGAACACCTTGCATTAAAGAGGATACTGAATATATGAAAATTGCGCTGGTGGATACACTGTTTAAAAAACAACAAAAAGAACATCAGGTTTTTAAGTGGTGGGGACAAAACTGATATAGATCAATATTACCGGAGACATGTTCCCGGCTACAATGACTCAAATATCTATACTTTCATGCAGCACCCCAAAACCATGTGCACGGTTTAATAAACTGAGGGTAGGGATTCTTACACCAATACTGAAAAGTATTCCTGCACCTGACCCCGGCTGGGTTCCAGAGGTGAACTTCTTCGCCATATGCAGAGAGAGTTGTAGGTCTGAGAGGGCGGACAAGGTGCTGCTGATCCACGGGGAAAAAATAATCTCACCTGCTATGACTGGATAAGTGAAGTGAATTCTTATCTTTAATCTTAATCATTTTAATATATTTGATCTCATCTTAATTGTTTCATGTCAACAATAATTTTGTTTTTCACACTTTTCTGTCAGTTTTTAAAGGGTAAATGTATGTGCAAGATGCCCTGCAGCCTGCATACACAAACCTATCGTTATTTTCATGAATAAAAAGTTAAAAAATAAAAAATATCCCCCCCTCTGCTTTTTTCACAAATCGCACACTGCATATCAGCAGTAAAATGTTGTAGTGAACAAACAGACAAGAACAAAAAAACAACCTACATTTTGTAATTTCAAACATGTTTTACTTAGGCTTATACATTATTCAATAGTCTAACTGATATTTCAAACTGAAAAGACTCAGACAGAATGCGTTATGTTGAGCTCAGGTCCACAGCCAGATAGCCTCTGCTAGCACCATGCGGCTGCGCAGCGAGCTATTAGCCTTGCTGATGGGCCAGGCAGCGACGTAAACGGCCTGTCAATCAAAGTCAGGCCCTCATTAATTATGGAAGATTTATAAAATTTGTCCTATGAAAACCAGCCCGGTGCCTCTGATTGTTTTTAACCCAGCGTAATCACTGGAGGAATATGTAGCTGTAGACAGTTTAAAAAAATAAATAGGCACCCGGCATTAAAGTTGTTTTTAACGTTTCTAAAGTGCAATGTATTCCAATGGGGGAGTAGCGACTGTATGGCGGTACTACAGATATGGCGGCCCCCAGTGTTGTAGTCAAAAAGCAGAGCAGCCAGCGGCAATTGTACCCTTGTCATACCAACCCTTAATAAATATCGACTTCGTGCCAACTAATATCGCTCTGTTATTCCACAAAATTGACACATGAGGAGAAAACTTATGTTGGAATATCATTTTCCAAAACTGCAGAATTTGCTTGAGAAAATGTGAAAGTTTAACTGGGATTTACTGATTTCAAAATCCCACCTCACAAGGAAATCAATTTCACCCAATTGCTTAAAAATTGTGAAACCACATAGAGTCCTGTTGCATAACAAAAGTTTTTAACCATTTGACCCTAATCGTTCCAATCATGGCCTCAAAATCCAATGCTTTGATGCTACCACTCTCATAGTTTTTAACTAACTGAGATCTTTGAATATAGTGAGTCTTATTTTTCCACAAAAGCTGAAAAATGATTGAGTTAGCTTTCTTTATATTTTTCAACTATATAAACATGGAATGACATGGATACACCACTTTGGAAATGCCATCTGCTTTAGTCAACAAGCTTCTTCCAAATATAGTCACGTCCCTTGTTAACCAACGATGAAAACCCTTATTCATATCTATTAAGCAGTCTGAGATGTTGACCTCTTCTCTTCTAATAGCATTTTTGGATATTAATACTTCATTCTCAACATTGATTGACAAAATGCTTTTGTGTATACAACTGTGAATGGGAAGAATTTCAAAAGTTTTAATATTAAGCCCTAAACCTGAGGCCTTTGAGAATGCTGCTATAATATGGCTTTCTCGACCATCCATCCATCCATCCATCCATCCATTTTCTTCCGCTTATCCGGGGTCGGGTCGCGGGGGCAGCAGCCTAAGCAAAGAGACCCAGACTTCCCTCTCCCCAGTCACTTGTTCCAGCTCCTCGGCAGGAACCCCAAGGCGCTCCCAGGCCAGCCGAGGAACATAGTCCCTCCAGCGTGTCCTGGGCCTTCCCCTGGGCCTCCTCCCGGTGAGACGTGCCTGAAACACCTCACCAGGGAGGCGTCCAGGAGGCATCCTGACCAGATGCCCGAGCCACCTCAACTGACTCCTCTCAATGTGGAGAAGCAGCGGCTCTACTCTGAGCCCCCTCCGGATGACTGAGCTTCTCACCCTATCTCTAAGGGAGAGCCCAGACACTCTGCGGAGGAAACTCATTTCAGCCGCTTGTATCCGTGATCTCGTTCTTTCGGTCACCACCCAGAGTTCGTGACCATAGATGAGGGTAGGAACGTAGATCGACCGGTAAATCGAGAGCTTCGCCTGGTGAAGCTCTCTCTTCACCACGACAGACCGGTAGAGCGCCCGCATAACTGCAGATGCCCCACCAATCCGTCTATCGATCTCCCGCTCCATTTATCCCTCATTCGTGAACAAGACCCCCAGATACTTAAACTCATCCACTTGGGGAAGGACCCCATCCCCGACCCGGAGAAGGCACCCCACCCTTTTCCGGCTCAAGACCATGGCCTCGGATTTGGAGGTGCTGATTCTCATCCTAGCCGCTTCACACTCGGCTGCGAACCGCTCCAGCGAAAGCTGTAGATCACGTTCCGATGAAGCCAACAGGACCACGTCATCTGCAAAAAGCAGAGACCCGATCCTGAGGCCACCAAAACGGATCCCCTCAACGCCTTGGCTGCGCCTAGAGATCCTGTCCATAAAAGTTAGGAACAGGATCGGTGACAAAGGGCAACCTTGGCGGAGTCCAACTCTCACTGGAAACAAGCCAGACTTACTGCCAGCAATGCAAACCAAACTCTGGCACCGGTCGTACAGGGACCTAACAGCCCGTATCAAGGGGCCCGGTACCCCATACTCCCGGAGCACCCCCCACAGGGCCCCCCGAGGGACACGGTCGAACGCCTTCTCCAAGTCCACAAAACACATGTAGACCGGTTGGGCGAACTCCCATGCACCCTCCAGGACCCTGCTGAGGGTGTAGAGCTGATCCAGTGTTCCACGGGCAGGACGAAAACCGCATTGTTCCTCCTGGATCCGAGGTTCGATTATCCGTCGGACCCTCCTCTCCAGAACCCCTGAATAGACCTTATCAGGGAGGCTCAGAAGTGTGATCCCCCTGTAGTTGGAACACACCCTGTGGTCCCCCTTTTTAAACAGGGGGACCACCACCCCGGTCTGCCAATCCAAGGGAACTGCCCCCGATGTCCACGCAATATTGCAGAGCCGCGTTAACCAAAACAGCCCCACAACATCCAGAGCCTTGAGGAACTCCGGTCGAATCTCATCCACCCCCGGAGCCCTGCCACCAAGGAGCTTTTTAACGACATCGGTGACCTCAGCACCAGAGTTTGGAGAGACCGACCCCAAGTCCCCAAACCCTGCTTCCAGATTGGAAGGCGTGCTGGTGGGATTGAGAAGGTCTTCGAAGTATTCCACCCACCGACCCAAAACGTCCCGCGTCGAGGTCAGCAGCACACCATCCCCACTGTAAACAGTGTTGGTGGCAGACCGCTTTCCCCCCCTGAGACGACGGATGGCGGACCAGAATCGCTTCGAAGCCGTACGGAAGTCGTTTTCCATGGCCTCTCCAAACTCCTCCCACGCCCGAGTTTTTGCCTCAGCAACCATCCAGTGGCTTTCTCGACCATTAAATTATTTTTTCTAACAAGCGGCTGTAGCTCAGTGGTAGAGTTGTCAACCTTCAACCCAGAAATTGTGGGTTCGATTTCAGCTTCCACCTGCTACATGTCGTTGTGTACTTAGGCAAGACACTTCACCTACCTTGCCTAGTGGTGTTGGCCAGAAGGGCCGATGGCGTGATATGGCAGCCTTGCTTCTGTCAGTCTGCCCCAGGGCAGCTGTGGCTATAATCATAGCTTGCTTCCACCAGTGTTTGAATGTGAGAGTGAATGAATAATGGAGTTGTAAAGTGCTTTGTGAGTCTTAAAAAGCGCTATATAAATGCAAGCCATTATTATTATTAATGCTGTATTATCAGCAAATTGGCTTATCTTGTATTGTCTATTGAAAATATTAATTCCTTGCAACTCAGGACTATTAATGATATGAAGAGCTAATAATTGGGTACACAAAATTAATAATTTTGGGGAAATGGGGCAACCCTGTCGAATACCTTGTTGGATCAGAAATCTGGAAGTAAGTCCTGGATTGAGGGATACTGAGCTATAAATATCGCAATTGAACATTTTAATTAACTCACAAAAGTTATCACCAAACCCCAAAAACTTTAAAGCATTCAACAAAAAGGTATGTTCGATTGTATCAAATGCCTTATCGAGGAACAAAATCAAACTATCCTTATCAATCTGATCCCTATAATCTAACAAATCCAGTATTAATCTAGTATGATTATGTATGCTTCTTCCTTTAACAAAGGCTGATTGACTTTCATCTATCATAACCTTCAGTCCAATATTTAATCGATCAGCAAAAACATGAGGTAAAATTTTGTAATCGGTACATAAAAGAGTGATAGATCTCCAATGATCCAAACGTTGTACATTTTTGTTAGGTTTAGGAATTAAAGTGATTATTCCTTGTTTCATTGTGTTAGAGAGATTACCTGTTGAAATAGATTCTAAGAATGCTTCATACAATATCATTCCAATATAATTCCAAAAGAATCTATAGAATTCAGTAGTTAGCCCATCTAAACAAGGAGACTTCCCGGGGGATATTTTTAAGACAGCCTTATCTAATTCCTCAATCTTATATTTTTCTTCCATGAATTGTTTAAATTTTATATCAATGCCTTTGTTGTATTCCCTTATCATGTTTAGAAAAGATGAGCAATTTATGTCAGAGTAATTAGATTTATATAAATTGGAATAGAAGTTGTGTATTTCTTATAAAGATCTTATATAAATCTGTATAAATCAATCCCTTTATTTCCAATTTAGTTATTTTCTTGTTATATTGCCTATGTTTTTCAAGATTAAAAAAATATGTAGTATTTTTCTCCCCTTCTTCAATCCAGCGAGCACGTGAATGTATAAAGGCCCCCTTTGCTTTATCTAAATATAAGTTATGCAATTCCCCTTGTAATTTAGTTGAGTAAATAAATTCTTCAGATGACAGTTCATTTTGAGAGAGATTATTAATATTGGTGATGATATAAAACTGTTTTTGTTTTCGTAATTTAGAATTTTTTTACTTTTATCAAATGCTAGTTCTCTGATCTTATATTTAAGCAATTCCCATTTACTTTACAGATGACATTTCCAAGCTGTCAACTTCCACTATCAGCTGTCTGACATCACTGCAAAAAACAGAATTCTCCATAAGAGCGTTGTTGAATTTCCAAACACAAGTAAGACCGGGATCTGACCTTGAAAACTGTAACGATATTGAGATAACACAATGATCAGTTAGGGGTGAAGCAGAAATTTCACATTTACTAATGTAATTTATTAAAGAAGTAGAAATGAGCCAATAATCTAGTCTAGAGCTCAGACCATTCCCCGAGGCTCTAAACCAGGAAAACTGTAAAGTTCTAGGATTTCTTATCGTCCAGTAATCAATCAAATTTGCACTATTCATCAATTGAATAATCAGGTAATCATATTTATGACAATGAGCCCTGGATGGATTCCTATCTAGCCAAATATTCCACACCAATATAAAATCACCCCCTACTATGATTTTGTCAGTTGAATAAGAATGCATATTATCTGTAATATGTTTACATAAATCAGTAATCAGGTTCTTGTTTTTACCTCTGTCATTATAACCATAGACACACACCATAATACATTTCTCATCATTAATTTCTGTCATCACAATCAACCAATGGCCATCTAAATCACTACTGTGGCTAATTATTTTACAAGAAAATCTGTTAAACAGAACCATAACCCCAGCTGAGTGTGATGAACCATGGGTAAAGAAAATTGAATTCCCCCATTGTAATATCCAAAAATTAACATAATCTTCCAACCGAATGAGTTTCTTGTAGAAAAACACAATTAGCTTTTTGCTCTTTACAAAGAAGAAAAACAGCTTTTGCATTCACATTGTTTTTAAGCCCCCTAGCATGTAAAGACATAAAAGATAATATACCTCAGACGTTCTTTGTTTCTTTAGAGAGAACACTAAATTATAAGATGTGCAGGAGTAAGAAAACGTGTCCTTAACTACAATCAAAGTCTGTGCATTTTACGTCTCGACCTTAGGTGGGAAGATTGAGCAAGAAAAGATCGGGATGAAGAGCTGAGATTAAAAAGGGCTGATTCTGCGATTGTTGATCAGTGCATATCCTTCTTTCAGAAAGGCTCTCTGCCCCCTCTGTCTGGCATCTCGCACCAACGGCCACCGTATT
The DNA here is from genome assembly GCA_963556495.2 of Valencia hispanica. NCBI lineage: Eukaryota > Metazoa > Chordata > Actinopteri > Cyprinodontiformes > Valenciidae > Valencia > Valencia hispanica. The sequence goes on from OY747712.1 coordinate 47,941,527, forward strand.
TTCCAAGCTTCCCTGTCTTCCTTGGAAAAGTCCTCTTTAAACTGGATATGCATTTCCTGACATACTTTGGCCTCCTTGGATCTTTTCCAGACATCATCTCTCACCGACCTCACCACAAATTGGATAATTATTGACCGTGGAGTGTTGTTCAATGTGGCAGGATCTCTCTTTTTCCCCAGGCGATGCACTATGTCGACCGTCTCACGAAGCTGCTCTACTGAGATGGGTATCACTCTTGTCAAAATGCCAATAACAACCTCCGGGGTATCCTCCCCATCCTTTTCAGCCAGGCCGTTTAACCTCAGATTCCACCTCCTCCTATAACGGGTTTGCTAAATCATGGATTCTTTCAACCATTTGTTCTCCTCTTGCAGCTTGCTAACTTTTTCTTGCAGACCGTCGATGTGTTCCTTGTTCACAATAATAGCAGCAGTATTTTCTTCAATCCACTTTTCAAACTTCATCAGGATTGCAGTCTGTGCATCCACCTTTGACACAAGTGTATTCACCGCCTCCAGGATGGTATCACAAATATACTCATCATGAGAGATTTTGCTGCCCTTCTTGTGTTTTTTAGGAAGAGGAGATGTCGTAGGAGTGTGTGCCAGATTGATTTTTCCAGCCTTGGACCTCTGCTCGCTAATTTCAGTATCGGCCATCTCTCTATTTTCATCTTCGCTCACTCCAAGGAAAGCCGCCAGGTCATAGTCATGGTCTTCCATTTTAGCTAGCACTCAAGTAGACAAAAGACTGACAGGGAATTTAGGGAGACTTCTTATTTTATCCAGACACCGCCGTTCCCGAAGGTTTGTTCTTAACTAACTTTCACTTGTATAATGCACCCAGTTATCATTCGAGGACTTATAAGAGACTTGGTTTAAACAGTAGCCTGCAACAGCGCGACTGCTCACTCTGCCATCTTGGGTCCCCCCCCATACACATTTTTCAGGCACAATAATGAGAAAAATATTGGGGGGAAAAAGAAATGCATTAAAGCTTCTGATTGATGAACACAGTATAGGCTATACACTGACTTCCCAGGGTATTTGGTTTTATTTATTTAATTCACTTGTTTTTTCTTATTGATTAACCTTTGCAGTAGTTTCTTTTGTTAAGCTGCTTGAAGTATTTCTTTGATTTTGTAAATCAAAATGAAAATAAATAATCTTTGGCAGCCCAAGGCTGGCACAGGAAGTACCGCAGTTGCTACAGGAAGTGCCAATCCAGGCTGCCACTGCCACAAATTGAGCCTGCTTTCTCTCTCTCTCTCCCTCTCTCTCTCTCTCTCACGCTCTCTCTCTCTCTCTCTCTCTCTCTCTCTCTCTTGAAGATCCTGTTAGAAGTCGATTGTGACAAAGACTGCTTCGTACTTATACTGTGGCACATGGCATATTTACTGCACTTGTCTTGGTGGTGTCTCTCCTGGTACCTGGGAAGATCTAAAGGGGTGGTTCTGGTTGGAGAAGGGAAGACAGGGGAAAGCGAATCAGGTCAGGTAGTGGAGGGAGCCGATAAAAAAGAAATATCCAAGATGGTGAGGCGAGATGAGGAAGAACTTAAAATCATTTTTGAATTTAACGATGAAAAAGAAGAGTTCCCAACCCTCTTAAGCTGTCCTCAGAGATACTTGACAAAATTGCGGAACTCCTACATGCTAAAATCTTGTCTAATGGGAATGTGTTGATATTTTGTAAGACCGAAACCCAGAAGAAGAAGGCACTCACGCTAAAGGAGTTGGATAAGCTAGCAGTTCAAGGTTTGGTGCCAGGGTCTAATTTAGATTCTGAAAGGCTTGAAAGGGGTCATTTATATTGACACAGACATTTCAGAAGATGAAGTTTTTAAAAACATGAAAAGGGATCAATTTCGGGATTGAAGAGGTTCAAAACTAGGATGGAGGGGGAGATATCGCACTGCTGTGTTAATTTCTATTAGAGAGGAGGTTCTTCCACAAAGGGTTACCCTGGGATTTATGGCCATACCATAATTTATGGCCAAACCATATGTGCATCCACCCTTGCGATGTTACAAGTGTCAGAGGTTTGGACACGTTGCTGAAGTGTGTAGAGGGGAGAGAAGGTGTGGGAAATGTGGCGGAGGGCATGATTATTCAGAGTGCATAAACAGTGAGATACACCATCTGGTATTAAAGCAATGATTGCAAAAGAGGCAGCTAGGTTTCTGTGCAGAGGTGTTCCCAGAGCATTTGAACCTTGCGAATGCACGTACTGAGATTGCACAAAGAAGTGCCAGTCAGAACACAGAAGGTTTCTCAGTTAGTTCAACATTTTAAATACTACAGTGGAATGCGCGTAGCCTTACAGCAAATGGACAGGAATTTAAAAGGTACTTAGAGGACTTTGTTAATAAGCCTGATTTAATTTGCGTCCAGGAGTCATGGTAAAACCTTGCCTAGATTTTGTGGTGCCTGGTTATGTCAGTAAGAGCCTTGACCGTGCTGACAAGGCTGGAGTGAGTTGTGTGATTTTATTCAGGAGAATGTGCAATATCAAAGAGTGTCCCTTAATACTCAACTATGGCAGTGAGTGTTTGGGGTATTAAGGTCCATGTTTGCACCTTAATACTTTGCACGTTAGATGAAATATTGCAGTTGGTGGGAAGGAGATTGCAGTTGCTGGGTAGGAGATTTTAATGCCCATAACCCGTTGTGGGCCAGTAATTCTTGGGATTTTAACGGGGAGGAAGTTGAGTATTTAATGGATAGGAATGGACTGATTTGTTTGAATGATGGAAGGCCCAGAAGGTTTGATGTTAGAACGGGAGGAGTTTCATGTATAGACTTGGCCCTGGCCTCTGGTTAATTGGCTATTATAGGAGAGTGGGACAATTTGGATAGTTGTTCAATAGGAAGTGATCACTTTCCTACATTATTGAGGTTTGCTAAATCTTCAGATGAGTTGGTCAGACCTAAAACTTTAGATTCCTGTCAAGCAAAGTGGGATGAGTTTGTTTAAGGATGTAATGGGGATTTGGATACGATAAGAAATGACTCTTTGGAGGAGTGGAATGACAGTTTGTGTAAAATAATTTCACAGAATATATGTCAGTTTATCCCTTGTAAGACTGGTGGGACGACTAGGGTAAGAATGCCCTGGTGGAATAAGGCCTGTACTGATGCTATAAGGGCAAGGAAAATAGCATATAAATTATTTAAGAGATTTCCTTCAGAACAGAATTCTAGTGAGTATAAAAAGTTGAGGGCAGTGGCTCGTAGAACAATAAAGGGAGCTAAAAGAGATTGTTGGAGGACGTACTGCAGTGGATTAGGACTGGAGACATCAGTGGCAGAGGTTTGGTCAGCTGTGCATCGTATGGCAGGTGTTTGTAGGCGTAAAGCTATTTCAGTGCTTGAAGATAGAGGGGTGGAAGCCTTAGGCAATGATCAGAAGGCAAATATGCTTGCTAAGAAGTTTCAGGAAATGGTGGTGATAATATAGGAGGAGAATGGGATTAGGGAGAGAGACAGAACTTTGAATAATCAAGAGTATAAACTTGAGGCTATTGATGATAATTCTGATCCAGTTAATTTATTATTTTCACTGAAGGAATTGCAGAAGGCAATAAATAGAGGTGGTAAAACAGCACCGGGTAAGGATGGGCTAGTGTGTGAAGTTTTAAAGCATTTTGATGATGTGGTTTTGTATGAGGTGTTGGCACTTATTAATATTTGTATTGCCTCCAGCATGGAAACTGGCTATAGTGGTACCAATCCTAAAGCCAGGAAAGGAGGCCAATAATGCAGGGTCGAATAGGCCAATTGCTTTAACAGCTGTAATATGCAAGATTTAGGAAAGGATGGTTACTGATAGATTAGTGAACAAATTAGAGAAAGAGGGATGGTTTACTAACATACAAAATTGATTTAGGCTGGGAAGAGGCCAGATGTTCTGTTGCTGGAGTCAGATGTTTAAAAAGCAATAGTCAACAAGGAGGTTGTTTTGGCTGTATTTCTAGACATAGAAAAACCTTATGTTATGCTGTGGAGAGAGAGGCTTATCCTCAAATTGTATGATGCAGGGATTCGAGGGCAGATGTTGAACTGGATCATAGCTTTCTTGCAAAACCAGAAAATTCAGGTCAGAGTTGGAGGTGAGTTTTCTGGGGTACTGGATATTGATAACGGCAAACCGCACGGTAGAATAAGTCCTGTCCTTTTTAATATAATGATTAATGATATCTTTTGTAATGTTGGTGGGGGGTCTGGCCTGTCTTTATTTGCAGATGATGGGGCAATGTGGAAAAGGGGGCGAAATATTGATTTTGTAATGAGGAAAATGCAAACTTCACAGGACAAGGTAACTGAATGGGGACGAAAGTGGGGTTTTAAATGTCTGTGAATAAAAGTAAGTATCTTATATTTGGCAATAGATGTAACATAGGGCAGCTGAGTTTGAGTCTATGTGGTAGAGTACTTGAAAGGGTTAATGTGTTTAAATTCCTAGGTGTGTTCGATGAAAGGTTGACCTTGAGATCCCAAATTGATAAAATTATAGATAAATGTGATAAAATTATTAATATATTGCAGTGTCTTGCAGGTACTAGTTGGGGTGCAGATAAGGGAATTCAGCTGATGATCTATAGGGCAATAGTTCGATCATGCATTGACTGTGGGTGCTAATTGTATGGGTGCACAGCCAAGACAACCCTCTCAAGGCTGGATGTTGTTGCTAAAGCGTTGAGGGTGTGTTGTGGGGCATTTAGGACAACATCTATTCTTGCTTTATTAGTGGAGTATGGTGAGATGCCCCTTAAATTGAGACGCGTCAAGTTAGCCCTTCAGGATATTGTATAAATGTGATGAAATTATGCAAGATTATGGAAAGGATGGTTTAGAGTCAAGAGCAAGGAAATCCTGTGAATAAATTGCTGGAGGAGAGCTGGCAGCCAGTCAAGAAAGGAAGAAGAAGAGTGATCTTTGTGAGTGAAGTGAGAAGTGATTTCCCTAATTTGGGCAATAATATGTCCCCTAGAGTGGTTTGGCCGTGTGTTCCTCCCTGGTTGGTCCCAGATCCAGACATAGATTGGACTGTGAAGGATACATTTAAACAGAGGGGCAAGAGTAATCCAGTCGGGGTGGTTGATGAAACCATTGATGAGAATTGGGCAGGTTTTATGCATTTTTATACGGATTGTTCTGTGGACCCTATCAGCAAAAAGGCGGCCTTTGCTGTCCACATTCCTGGGGTTGGTTTAAGTCAGGGTCATCGGCTCCCAGATGGTGTGTCAGTCTTTACCACAGAAACCATGGCTATTCTGGATGCCTTGGAGTGGCAGGTAAGATTTGGCCTCAGCAAGCTTTAATATGTACTGACTCAGCTGCTGCTCTGATTGCACTGCAAGCAGGAGTGTCCCAGGCTAGACAGGAAATTATTTCTGAAATTATTATGACATTACATAGAGCTGAGGCAGCAGGTCTATCAGTGACTTTTATGTGGGTTCCGGCCCATTCCCATTTATGGGAATGAGAATGCAGGCTCCATTGCGAAAAATGCTCTGAAAATGGAGAATATTACTGTCAAAACAACATTAGGGTACTCTGAGCTTTGCACCATTATAAGTCAGGAACTTGTGCAGATGGCAGTGTATATGGTATACAGAGAAAAGAGGAAGACATTTTCATTCAATCCAAAACTGTGTCAAGGGGGGAGACACCACCTTGGGGAAAAGCAGAAGAGAATAAGACTGGGTCACTGTGGACTTGCCCTACACCTTGCTCTTATGGGAAAGAGACTGGATGGACTATGTACAGCAAAGACAGTCATTCTTTGGCCTACTAATGGAATGTGTCTGTTATAAACAGGAGCGAAATTGAATGTTTAATGCTGTGCTGAAAATGGGAGTAGACAGAATATCACTGAAGACACTTTTGAATCCACAGATAAGTCGCTGTGATGTAATTGCTGCAGCAATGGAGTTTGTTTATTCTACTAATCTACATGTGAGGATTTGCCCATGATGCAGTTTCGCTAATAGACTGTGGAAGGCAGCAATACGCCTGGCGGCGTCAATCCTACCGGGAATGTACACGAAGAAGAAGATCCTGTTAGCTTACGCCAGTCAGTCTGACGAAGGAGTGGGTTGAGGAGTGTCACTGACAAGGAGACAACTTTGGCCTGAAATGAGTTCCATGTCGCGGAAAAGGACCTACAAGAAGCTGCCTGTGTGGATAGTTGAGGATCACCATCATGTAAGGATGTTTTTCTTCGTTCAATGAAAACAGCACCAACATGCTGAATGCTGTCAGATACTGAGACATCCAACTCAATACAAGCAGCTACATTCTTAAAACACAATAATTTAAGACCGCGTCTTTACTGACCGGTATTTGAAAGAGAGGGATCAAGACTCCTTACTGACTGAACGAGGAACATTAGAAAGTAAAAACTAACATATTCATCCCCAATGAGTACAACAAAACATTGGGCAGTAAAATTCAACTGCTGTTAACATGTCTGATAGAAAGTACATCTTCAGGGTAATTTACGGATTACTTACTTAAATGATTAGTTCAAAAATGTCTGGAATATCTTCGCTCCATGAGGGATTTCAACTGCGTCAGCATTTAAGCGATTGTCAAATCGGAACACAATCACAATAATGTAACAGATACTTGCACTTACACTATATAGGTGTTTGAAATGGAGAAACTCCTCAAGTAGGAGTTATTTTGGACTAAGGCTGTAAATTATGTGTGTGTATGTATGTATGTGTATATATATATATATATATATATATATATATATATATATATATATATATATATATATATATATATATATATATATATATATATATATATATATATGACTGTGACCAGTGGATACCGAGTCCATTCTTTTCAAACAGCAACCATGTTCTACACAGTGCGGTAGAAATATGGTACACGTTTCTTTCTGGTATAGGAAATTTAACAAAAAATACCCTATTAAACAAGTTCTCACCGGGGCACGACTGGTGTTTGTTTTCATTTATTCAGATTCCAAAGTATTTGTAAGATAAAAGCCTTTCTATACTTGTACCAATTAGAGTAGCCAAAAGTTCACTTTTCTTGAGCTTAAATGTTAGTGAAAGTCAGAAACACATTCTTCTATTAATTAACTTGAGGTATCAGCATAGATTGCTGCAGTGCCTATACAGCTTCCTGTAAAACACCTCACATAAAAATTTTTATATTTTGTGCATTTTTCTGATGTGTAATACTGACCTCACTGAGTTTTGTCACACAAAGTATTTTGGCCATTCTAAAGATACACGTTTTTGTTTTATTTATTTAAAGCTGAAAAAAACACCAAAATATCAGTTTTGACAATTGATTTTGCTGTCCTCCTGGCTTGGTTATTTGGTGACCGATCATAGTAAAACTAGCAATTTTTCTTTTGTTTAGATACATTTCTCATCATATATTAACAACATTGTGTGTAAATTCTATATATTGTTGCAGGTGGTGCATCACATCTACCGAGCCATTGCATCGAGATATCTTCCGCTCAACAACATCAGGCTGGTTCATTTTGACTCCCATCCTGACCTGCTTATCCCTGTCAACATGCCTGCTGACACAGTGTTTGAAAAGGAGAAACTCTTCAAGTAGGAGTTTTTTTTACTTATACTGTTTATCTCTTATGTTTTCCAGTCTCCTTCAGAGGGCTCTTATTTATGGGGTCAGATTTCAATTCAATTCAATTCAGTTTATTTATATAGCGCCAATTCACAACAGATGTCATCTCAAGGCACTTAACAAGAAGTCATTTCAATACAATTATACAAACATTCCAATCAGTTAAAAAGTTTCCTTTTTAAGGAATCCCAGCAGATTGCGTCAGTCATTGGCGTGAGGTTGGGCAGATTTCCAACCACAGCAATCCTTCAGCAATCCCTCATACTGAGCAAGCATGTAGCGACAGTGGAGAGGAAAAACTCCCCTTTAACAGGAAGAAACCTCCAACAGAACCAGGCTCAGTAGGAGCGGCCATCTGCCACGATCGTCTGGGGGTTTGAGAAGACAGAGCAGAACACAGAAGGAACAGAAGATCCGATATAAGAGAACTTTCTATGTTACAGAAAGTAAAAAGTTGATAACAGGACACAGTGGATGTTCAGTTACTGAGAGGATCATCCCAGTCGATGCCCCCCGTCCAACAGGGCATTGCAGCCAAGCAGGATACCAGACCAGGTATATCTTCGATGGGGAGAAAAACACTGAGAGAAAACAAAGTTAACAGTCGAAATAACAGAATGTACTGTAATACAACTGGAGAGTCGTAGGAGAAAAGGAAGTAGCAGAGTGAAGAAAATTGGTAAGTCTGTCCTCCAGCAGTCTAAGCCTATAGCAGCATAACTACAGAGATAGCTCAGGATGACCTAAGCCACTCTAACTATAAGGTTTATCAAAAAGGAAAGTTTTAAGCCTGGCCTTAAAAGTAAACAGAGTGTCTGCCTCACGGACTAAAGCTGGGAGCTGGTTCCACAGGAGAGGAGCCTGATAACTAAAAGATCTGCCTCCCATTCTACTTTTAGAGATCCTAGGAACTACAAGTAAACCTGCAGTCTGAGAGCGAAGTGCTCTTTTAGGAACATATGGAACAATTAGATCTCTGATGTATGATGGAGCTTGATTATTAAGGGCTTTGTATGTAAGAAGAAGGATCTTAAATTCTATTCTGGATTTAACAGGGAGCCAATGAAGGGAAGCTAAAACAGGAGAAATGTGATCTCTCTTTTTAATATTCATCAGAACTCTTGCTGCCGCATTTTGGATCAACTGAAGGCTTTTAATGGCATTTTGTGGACTTCCTGATAGTAAATAATTACAGTAGTCCAGCCTTGAGGTAACAAATGCATGGACTAGTTTCTCAGCATCACTCCTGGACAGGATGTTTCTAATTTTAGCAATATTCCGGAGGTGAAAGAAAGAAATCCTAGAAACCTGTTTAATATGGGATTTAAATGTCATGTCTTGGTCAAAAATAACGCCGAGGTTCTTTACGTTATTACTGGGGGCCAATTTAATGCCATCCAGATGAAGTGATTGACTAATCAGTTTCTGTTTAAGAACTTCTGGTCCAAAGACAGCAACTTCTGTCTTGTCAGAATTTAAAAGCAAAAAGTTTAGGGTCATCCATGCTTTTATGTCTTCCAGACATGCCTGTAATCTACCTAACTGACTGGGTTCATCAGGATTTATGGATAAATATAGTTGTGTATCATCGGCATAGCTGTGGAAATTTATCCCATGCTGTCTAATGATTCTACCAATTGGAAGCATATATATGGTGAAAAGAATTGGTCCAAGGACAGAACCCTGTGGAACTCCACAAGTAACCCTTGAGAGTGAAGATGATTTATCATTTAGATGAACAAACTGGAATCTATCAGACAAATATGATTTAAACCAGCCTAGTGCTGTTCCTTTGATCCCTGCAACATGTTCAAGCCTTTCTAAGAGAATATTATGATCGACTGTGTCAAAAGCAGCACTGAGATCTAACAAAACCAGAACAGACACCAGTCCATTATCTGAGGCCATGAGAATATCATTAGTAACCTTCACCAGTGCTGTTTCAGTGCTATGATGAGCTCTAAAACCTGACTGAAACTCTTCAAACAGCTCGTTACTGTTTAGATGTTCACAGACTTGATTAGCAACTATTTTCTCAAGGACTGAGATCAGTCTCATTAAGAATAAACTCATGCAGGGTTTTTCACAAATTCAAATGCTCATTCACAAATGCACACGCTCTGGTTCACAAATATAATTTCGAAGAAACACTTGTAATATAACTTCACAAATGCACACGATCCGTTTCACAAATGCACACGATCCGTTTCACAAATGCACACGATCCGTTTCACAAATGCACACAATCTATTTAAAACACCTATTTAAAACAAGATGGCGCCGTGTAGGGACGCCTCGGTACTTCGCTCTCTAGTATTAGTTACTGTTTTACTTTTTTGCGTAGTTTTCTGCACTCCCTCTGCTATTAAAATTAGCAGAGAGGAACTCTTACAAATAGGGCTATCCAGTGCCGGACTTTTTTCACCGGTTTTTACTCAACCAGACTGCTTTATGGAGATTCTGATCGGAGGAGCAGCAGCGGTCTGTGGATTTAGACGGAGACGCCGACGAGGGAAACGAGCTGGAGTGCTCGTCAAGCTGCGGCAGCGGGGATTACGCATCGCTCTCCCATCCATACACCTGGGGAATGTCCGCTCTCTGCCTAACAAAATGGATGAATTGCTCCTTCTCCTATCCAAGAACTCAGACTTTCGCCGTTCAGTCGCCTTTTGCTTCACTGAAACCTGGTCCAGTGAACCCATCCCGGACAGCGCACTAAAGCTGCCAGGCTTCCAGCTGTTCCGAGCGGACCGCTGCGCGGAACTGCCTGGGAAGTCAAAGGGAGGAGGAACGTGCCTCTACATAAACGAAGGTTGGTGTACAGATGTCGCAGTGTTAAAGAAGACATGCAGCCCTCACCTAGAGTCTTTTTTCATAAACTGTAGACTATTTTATTCACCGCGGGAGTTCGCCTCGTTTGTGCTGGTCGCTGTATACATTCCACCGCAGGCGTGCGTAACGGAGGCGTTACATCACCTCACCGACCAGATCACAGACGTGGAGAAAACTCACCCGGACTCTCTGCTAATCATTCTCGGGGATTTTAATAGAGCAAATCTCAAACTTGAACTGCCTAAATATAGACAACACGTGACGTGTCCCACCAGAGACATGAACATTTTAGACCACTGCTACACCACAATAAAGAATGCATATCGCTCTGTCCCCCGTGCTGCTTTGGGACTTTCTGACCACTGCCTGGTCCACCTCATCCCATTTTACAGGCAGAAGCTGAAATCTGCTAAGCCTGTAGTAAGAACTGTGAGGAGATGGACTGATGAGTCAAAGATGCAGTTACAGGCCTGCTTTGACTGCACTGATTGGAGCGTCTTTGAAGCAGCAGCCTCAGACCTGGACGAACTGACCGACACTGTGACATCTTACATCAGTTTTTGTGAGGACATGTGTGTGCAGACCAAAACCTTCTGCACGTTCAACAACAACAAACCATGGTTCACTGCAGAACTGAGACGGCTACGCCAGGACAAGGAGGAGGCCTACAGGAGTGGAGATTGGGTCCTGTACAAGCAGGCCAGGAACAAGCTGACAAAGGAGATCAAGGCAGCAAAAAGGAACTACAGTGCAAAGCTGAAGGAGCGTTTTTCTGCCAACGATTCTTCTGCAGTTTGGAAGGGCCTGCAGACCATTACCACCTACAGGAGACCATCCCCCCACCCTGTGGGGAGCCCCCGCCTGGCTGAGGACCTCAATGACTTTTTCTCCAGGTTTGAAACGACTTTCACACCTTCCACCTCCCCCTATCTCCATTACAAAAGGCCTAGCATCACCCCAAACCACCCCCGTACCTGACCCCCTGCCTGCGCTGAGGATCTGTGAACAGGATGTACGTCAACTATTTCAGAGACAGAGGATTAAGAAGGCATCAGGTCCTGATGGAGTGTCTCCGTCCTGTCTGAAAGTCTTTGCTGGACAGCTGGCTCCCATCTTCACTCAGATCTTCAACAACTCCCTGGAGCGGTGTGTGGTCCCCTCCTGCCTCAAACGCTCCACCATCATTCCGGTTCCCAAGAAGTCCCCCGTCACAGGATTAAATGACTACAGACCAGTCGCCCTGACATCTGTTGTCATGAAATCCTTTGAGCGACTGGTGCTGACCCACCTGAAGGACATCACGGATCACCTGCTAGACCCCCTGCAGTTCGCCTATAGAGCAAACAGGTCAGTGGATGACGCAGTCAACATGGCTCTCCACTACATCCTGCACCACCTAGACTCTGCAGGTACCTACGCTCGGGTCCTGTTTGTGGACTTCAGCTCTGCATTCAACACCATCGTCCCAGAGCTCCTCCATCAAAAAATGTCCCAGCTCACCGTGCCTCCCTCCACTTGTCAGTGGATTACCAGTTTCCTGACTGACAGAGGGCAGCAGGTGAAACTGGGTAACTTCACATCCAGCTCCCGGTCCCTCAGCATCGGCGCCCCCCAGGGATGTGTTCTCTCCCCACTGCTCTTCTCCCTTTACACCACTGACTGCACGTCAAGGGACCCTTCTGTGAAACTCCTGAAGTTTGCAGATGACACCACCATCATTGGACTCATCCGTGACGGTGACGAGTCTGCATACAGAGGGGAAGTGGAACAGCTGGTCCTCTGGTGCAGTCAGAACCACCTGGAGCTAAACCCGCTCAAAACTGTGGAGATGACAGTGAACTTCAGGAAGAGACCCCCATCAACATCTCCTCTCATAATCATCAACAGGCCAGTCCCCACAGTGGAGTCTTTCAGGTTCCTAGGATCCACCATCACACGGGACCTGAAGTGGACCTCCCACATTAACTGTATAAGAAAGAAGGCCCAGCAAAGGCTGTACTTTCTGCGTCAGCTCAGAAAGTTCAACCTGCCTCAGGAACTACTGACCATCTTCTACACAGCAATAGTCCAATCTGTACTGACCTCATCCATCTCTGTCTGGTTCGGATCCGCCACCAGAAAAGACAAGGACAGACTGCAGAGAACAGTCAGGTCCTCAGAGAGGATCATAGGTACTGATCTTCCCTCCATTCAGGACCTGTACCAGTCCAGGGTCAAGAAGCGGGCCAGAAAAATCACCACAGACCCCTCACACCCTGGCCACAATCTGTTTAGGCTCCTCCCGTCAGGCCGGCGTTACAGAGTGTTGTACGCCAAAACCACCCGACACAAGAACAGTTTTTTCCCCCAGGCTGTCGCTCTGATGAACTCTGTGTAGTCACAGAGTGTGAGTCCATTCACATAACAATAAACTATAACTCTGCACTGCTGTACGTACTCACTGTAAAATAACCCCGGTTTGGTGTATATATTATCCTTTATTATTTATTTGTATTTATTTCTTTATTTCACTTATTTAAGTTCTGTACTGGAGAGAAAAGTTGCCGGAGTCAAATTCCTTGTATTTGTCATACTTGGCCATTAAAGCTGATACTGATTCTGATTCTGAATCCATTTCACAAATGCACACAATCCGTTTCACAACTGCACACAATCTGTTTCACAAATATAATTTTGAGGGAAGCTTCAAATATAAACTTACATATCATACGAATCGCTAAATTTGCATTTACGAACCACTTCTCATTTGCGAATCTCTCTGTATTTGTGAGAGAATTTTGTGTGGTGAATTTTGAGACTGTTGTAACGTTGCAGGTCAACAAACGACACCATTGGCTAATGAATCTGTCAATCAAATTTACGATTCTGATTGACAGATTCGTCAGCTAACCAATTTCTTCGTTTTCAGCCAATCGTATGGCTGCTTACAAGAGAGTTCTGACTCTCCTATAGACTTCTATGGAAAGAAAGGAATGCGGAAGTCACGTGGGTCTGCAGCTTCAAATAATTCCAAACAGCGCATTGACCACAGTTCATCCTCGGCGTTTTGGAACTATTTTTCCGGTAAGTTAATGGAATCACAACATTTTTTAGCATTGAAAAGCGTTAGCTGACTGCTCTGTACCAAAAATAAGTCAAGGGTCATATTTAATGTAGCCAGTTTTGGTTAATTAACTGTGTTGATGAGCTAGTTGAAGTTTAACTGCAGCTAGCTAATTGTGAGTAGCAGAGGTCTGGAAAAGCTTGACGACCTATTGACGGGTTTGTATGTCAAATTCAGCTTTTTAAAAATTTTCATCACAGTTTGAAATAGTATATACACTTTTATATCGCTTTAATTTTAATGGTGATTTTTTTGTCTAAAATATATCTAATGAGTTGCTGGTCGCTGTATCAACAGTCTTTAACTGACTTTGATGCATCAGAGATGGAAGCATAAATGGAGATATCAGTAAAGAAAAATGTGATTGTGAAGATGACAAGTTATTTCTTTATTTTTCAGTTAAACCACATAAGAACTGACTGCAATAAACTGCTGAAGCATATGGCACACATGATCACCAAAGTAACAAGATATGTTGTTTTCTTGTTTTGTGTCCTCCAAAATAATAAGAGCTGAATCAAGACCTTTACAGAAAAGTACTTGAACACCATAACCTTTATAAAGTTGATATTTACTGCAGAACTGTTCATTTGCACTTGTTTCATGAAATTATCGTTTGTAATCATTTGATTGTGCTATCAGATGCTGTTTTGTTTTTGTCTTATACTTCCAAGATGCCCAGTATTGGATAGCACGATCTGTTTTGCTGCCATTTGTAGTCTCAGCCTGATGAATCTGCTGGTTTTTGGGGTTTTGTTGCACATCATGACATACAGGGAGCACGCTTTCTAACAGACTTGCTTTTCTCTCTAAAGTGGCCATAGTATTTGGGAGCTCCATGAGCAATGCACCAGACCTTGTTCCGAAAAGCTCCTCAACTTTTTGGACCAGACCGAAGGCGTCATGTGATGGTCGACACAGCACTCCTGGTTTGAATTCCTTCAGTGTCAATAGGGTACGGTGCTCTCCTTCCAGACTGTCATCATTTTTGCTTTATTGAACTAGAGCATCCAGCACAGATGTTGGAATATTTTATGATTTTGTTTGTATCCTGTAAGATGGTACAGAATATGTCCATGGTCAAGCATGTCTTTTGGATTGATAAAATTGTAGATGTTGCCATCACAATTCCTATTTGCACTGGTTTCCAGCTACCTGTTTGACCAATCTTAAGTCCACAGAAGAGTGTTATGTCTTGGAGGAATGTGATGGCTTTGTTGTACTCTTCCATCTTATGCCTAAGTGCCATCACAGGGTGGTGTGTAAAGCCCAGATTGAAAATATTTGACAATGCATATAAACTTATTGTACACAGCTTTCTGTTATTATGACCTCTGGCGATGGTGAGGTTTTTCCTGCTGACTTGAGCCGACCATTTCCGTATTTTTCCATATTTTTTTCCATATACTGGTTTTAACATTTTCAATGAATTACTATTTTACTATAGTCAGACTAGAACCACAATCAACTGGGTTGTAGTTGCATGAGTTCATAAGAAAATAATTATAGAATGATGTCTTCTACCGAAGAAATTCATGCCAGGTCATCAGTCAACGCATAGACAGCCGCATATTTTCCTCCAAGTTATTTAAAACTGGTTCAAAACATGTAACTTAGATCAGCCTTAAATTCAGCTAATTTTCTATCCAACAGCAGGCAGAGAGAACACAGACTGAATGTCATCTCCTAGACATATAGGGTGTTTTAGGAGTAAATCCTGGGAACAGTAATATCCCATGCTTTGTTGAAAGATGGAGATCTAAAGGTAGGCTGGAGCAGAGGTCTTAACCACTGGCATGTTTTTAGTGTATAGGAGGACAAGGTATGGCAGTACCATGCTAGCATTCAGAAAACAGGCTATAATTGGGTATTATTACTCCAATTTAGGGTTTCTTGTGGCACATAAAGTTATTAAACATATTGAGCAGTGTAGTGCATTAATTTATCCATAAATATGATCGGTGATCTACATGTATTCTACAATGTGTTAGCACTCTCGTCTCCCTCTAAAATGTAGAACAGTGACGAATGTCTGTTCCTCTAGAAATGCTTTGATAAAATAAAAATGCATAGGCTATTCAGTAAAAAGTAATCAGTACACATTATTAGTCATTAATGATCAGAAATCGCCAGGAGAAATGAGAAATATTCGATTTTGCATTTTGTCCCGCCAGAAGCTGCTCAGACTGACTGACAGCGCTGGGATGTTTGGAACTATTGAGGACTCCATGAACCACGTGACCGCGCGTCGGCTAGTTCAAAGTCTGTCGTAACTCTATCTCTATGACGCTATGAGTTTAACAGCGACACATGACAATAAGTAGCGACCATTATATACAGTCTATGGTAGCGACATGCATCAGTCTCAAACGGTAAGTACCACATTTCGCCATGTGTCGCAGTTGAACTTCACGGCGCATGCGCACATAACAGCTCTGCTAGTGATGAGAAAATGTAAGCAGCCATACGATTGGCTGAAAACGAAGACATTGGTTAGCTGACGAATCTGTCAATCAGAATCGTAAATTTGATTGACAGATTCATTAGCCAATGGTGTCGTTTGTTGACCTGCAACGTTACAACAGTCTCAAAATTCACCACACAAAATTCTCTCACAAATACAGAGAGATTTGCAAATGAGAAGTGATTAGTAAATGCACATTTAGCGAATCGCTAATGATATGTGAGTCTATTTTTGAAGCTTCCCTCAAAATTATATTTGTGAAAAAGATTGTGTGCATTTGTGAAACAGATCGTGTGCATTTGTGAAACGGATCGTGTGCATTTGTGAAGTTATATTACATGTGTTTCTTTGAAATTATATTTGTGAACCAGAGCGTGTGCATTTGTGAATGAGCATTTGAATTTGTGAAAAACACAGCATGAGTTTATTCTTAATGAGACTGATCTGACCCCATACTTATTAGGCGTGTTTCCAGAACTTTTTTCTGATGTGGTAATTTGTTGGGTCGCTCCTCTCAGCCATCGTGTCTCCATACGCAATCGACCCTTTAAGGAATCAGCTAAAGACATCCTCATATCACGACTGATTCAGAGGCAAGTAGCCTCACTGATCAGCACAAAACGGTACACAGAGCATTATGAAGGCACTCCATGAAGATCACGCACCAATAGGAGGGTTCGGATGGGGAGAGTTTTTTCAATGTTATTATTTTATCTTGTACATTATTGTTACGTTTAGTGTTGATGTGCATCGAGGGTCTGTTCAAAACTGGACGCAACATTTACCTGCTGGTGAACTATTTTCGGGACAATTTCCTCCACCGCTCCTTACTGTGACATCTTTTGGAGTTTAAGTTATTTGCTCTTTTTCTGTGGTTTGAGAGGAGCGAGGGCTCAATGGAGCTGGCTGGGTCTGCGTTTGTGATTGGTTTGGAGTTGAGCTGGGTATCAATTCAAGTTTCAAGAATTGATTTGATTCTGATTCTTAAGAGTTAGAATCGATTATCACGATCCGATCCAATCTGTTCCAATTCGAAATTGATATGGGTCAGTGCTATTAAAAACGTTTTTGAACTGTTACCTTAATTATATGGCTGTAATGCAATGACGCAACACTAAGTGAGTAATAGTTCACCTGGAAAAACCTAAGCCTTAAAATGGCTGTCTGGACTTTTCCTTCCTATTTTAGCTGTAAAAAAGGGTAAACAATGTTAAATAATTAAACCGATTTTTGGACTTGTGAATCGATGCGATTCAATTCTTAGAGTTTTAATAAGAATCAATTTAGAACCAATTTTTACGATTTTTTTCAACACTGCTAATGTAATTCAGTTTTAAACTGGTAATCTTTTTTTGTGGAAAACTTTAAAAGGAATCAAAGTCTGTTGTTTACAGGGTTGTGGGGTTTTTCTCACACTCACCTTTAATCTACTCATATTTGGATGGTTTATTTGATTTTCACTATGTGTCTTATCTTTCTTTTTTAAGTGAGCTAAGTATAGAAAACTGGATAATGCCTATGGTGTATGCTGGTCATCTAAGTTGTGTGGCGTGGCTGCATCCTTACTGGGCTCAACAGATCAGAGAAGGGGAGCACACAATTATTGTTGGCAGAGACTCCTCTACCACCACCATCAGGTAGGACAAACAGTGATAATAAATGGTTATTTCAAGTTTTGTTCAAAGGAATGTGATTTGTTATTAATTCAATTCAATTTGTTGATATAGCTTCAGTTCACAGCATGTCATCTCAAGGCACTTTAAAAGACAAGTCATTTCAATTCAATCATACATGCATTCCAATTAAAGCTGCAGTCCGGAGAATATATTTGTGTATGAAAGTTTTATAAATCTTTAAAATGCTAGTGGGATTCAATACTATGACAAAAGGCTAGTGTTCCACAGCACTTGTTTTTTCTTAATCCCACCTTCCTCCCATAGGCCCCTATGCATCTCACCCTGAGTGCTGAATTTTTTTAGCCAAAAGAATTTGAGTTTCCGCATTGTCGGCTGTCGATCAACTTGCATGCCGATCGCGCAAACATGTGAACATGACCGCTCCGTGTCTTCCCGTTTACAGCCGCCATATTGTGAGAGCGTCAGTCATGCAGAAGTTGCTCACCTCTGAAATGTCCATAACAAAAATACAATCGGGTGGTGCTCAACAGCGCTTGCTGCTTACTTCTTTGACTCGCTGTGTCGCCACAGGTGATGCGCGTGCACAACCACTATTTGGATGAAGAAAACTAAGGGTTGGATGTTCAAAATAACTGTAGCTATTAATTGGTCTGGGATTAATTAATAAATCTGAATAAAGAAATTGTAGTTACTCCTCCTCACCCAGTACTTCGAGGAATGTGAAAATGTAAATAATTGGAAAATGTTGACTCATTGATACTGACATAATCCTCTTGCTCCAGCCAGGTGAGACAAAACAAATCAATGTGATTGTCACAAATTAGGTCAATGACTAACAAAGTCTTAGAAGAGAGAGAGATCTTATGTTCAATAAACCACATTTAATTGTTTTATTTTTTCTGTAGGTCATTAAGTTGAGCTTTAATCCATTTGATTTTGGTTGTGTGCAAGACACTCTCAATGGGGTAATGGGTGGGTAACAGTACTATAGCAGGAAGTGAAAAAGTGAGACAGAGATGTGGGGAAAGATTATGCGGCAAAGAAGTAGTCTCTTCTTAGTATATCGATATAAACGGTGTAAGGTAGAAATGATATAACTTTAGCCAACGGTAAAGATTTTTACTATACCGGCCTACTGTGATTGCAGATGTTGATGATATGATCAAGCTGTGCCTTGTGTTTTCGTAACATTTAGGTTGTATTTTATTTTAAATATCTTAATCTTTGTTTATGTTATGAGAATTGTGTTTCATTTTTCGGAAAAAGGTTTGTATATTTTTAATGCCATTTTGCACAATAAATGTTCAAGGAATGGCATTCTGTACTTTTTTTAAGTCATCGTTCTGCCGCAATAAGAGAATGTCTAAAAACATTTTATTTATATATCTCATTTTGACATATATAAACGGAAGAAAAGAATATATCGCAATAAATATTGTTACCGCACATGCTTTGGATTATCGCAATATAGATTTGAGGCCATATCGCCCAGCCCTAGTTTAACACACCCTCATCATGGAAAACACACGAAGAAAGGCATATAATGCAGCTTTTAAGTTAAAGGCAACGAGGTGGCCATCAAAGACGGAAACAGAGGGGTGTGCCATCTTGGGTGCCTCACGATTTTGTTTCGATTACAATTCGGGTGCTACAATTTGACTATAAAATGATTATTTTTGTTGCATATTTTTACCCCATTTAGTGTTTTTTTCCTCATTCCTTCCATGGCTAATTTCTATTCTTTAATGCATCCAGTTTCTCTTAATTGAAGTATTCAAACCAATTGATGCCCCGTCTTTTGTTCATGGCAAACCACAAATAAACACATGTCCAAAATATGTTTCATAATCATATCAAGGTCATATTATCAATGAAAGCTAAAGTAGATGTTTTTTGGCACTGGGTCCAATCCTTAAACACATCAATCATGGTCCGTCTACTTGAAGACTTTTGACTTGCATATTTAAAGTATTCTTGCATACATATGTACAAAATGTATTTTCTTTTAACATTTAGCTGATGCATCTTATATTCAGGTGCGCTTAATAGTCCATAAATTATGGTATTAGATTAGTCTTGTTCAGGGGTCTGCAACTTGTGGCCCCTTTGGCCCCTCCAAAGTGGCCCCTTTAAACCAAATAGGAAATGTATTCTAAAACTACAATAAATTAAAGCAAAGGAAAGAGTGCTTTTAGCAGTATGTTATTGTGCAATATCTGCATAAAATATCTACAATACAGTCCCTCCAGGATTTTGTGACACTTTTTTGTGATTGTTAAGATGCCTAATTTTGTGCCAGCTTTTGTGAAAAGTTACAACAAAAGTTGTTTGTGATTTTATTTTATTTGGATGAAAGTGAAAATGTGAAATTCAGAAATTCCATCATTTTGTTTTGTAATTAGTACACTGGAAGAACACTTGAACATCCAGCAGAACACTCTTCAAGTTGTAGCTCATTGCTTGAACACAAGTAGAAAAGTTATTTCTGGTTCATTGAACTTTGGAATATGAAACCAATAAAAGTGGTCCTTGACTTTCTGAGTCTTTGACACATAACTCAGTAAAAACAGAATAAATCTGTTTCTCAATGCCATCTAAGCTTGTTTTTAAAGTAGTGTCATTAAACTTGAGCTGACATAATAAATGCAGACCTGTAGTCTAAGATGAAAGGTACCAATAAAAAAGTTGGGTTTCTTTCAAGTTTGTAAACATAGAATTAAAAAAAAGAAATTAAGCAACTTAAGAGGTGCAAATTCAAATGTTCAAATTGACAGTATTTAGCAGCTGCTTGCTACCTTACATCAGGCCAGGGCTGCGCTCAACACAAACTGAACAATAAACCTAAACTGAACTTTCAGCCCTCCATCCTCTCATAAATTGTCAGTTGTGTATGCATCTTATTGATTTAAACCCTGCATTCTGAGCATCCATATACAACATAAAACGATGCAAGAATAAATGGGGCTGGATGATGTACAAAAAGAGCATATCGATCAAAAGAGATAAAAGATCAATATCAATAACTATCAAAAAATGTAGAGAATACACTGCCTGGCCCAAAAAAAAGTTCACACACTCTAGTATTTCGTTGGACCGCCTTTAGCTTTGATTACAGCACGCATTCTCTGTGGCATTGTTTTGATAAGCTTCTGCAATGTCACAAGATCTATTTCCATGCAGTGTTGGATTCATTTTTCTGGAAGATCTTGCATTGATGATGGCAGAGTCTGACCACGGCACAAAGCCTTCTCCAGCACATCCCAAAGATTCTCAATGGGGCTTAGGTCTGGACTCTGTTGTGGCTATGTGTGAAAATGATGTCTCATGCTTCCAGAACCACTCTTTCACAATTTGAGCCCGATGGATCCTGGCATTGTCATCTTGGAATATGCCCGTGCCATCAGGGAAGAAAAAACCCATTGATGGAATAACCAGGTCATTCAGTATATTCAGGTAGTCAGCTGACCTCATTCTTGGAGCACATACTGTTGCTGAACCTAGACCTGACCAACTGCAGCAACCCCAGATCATGGTACTGCCCCCACAGGTTTGTACAGTAGGCACTAGGCATGATGGCTGCATCACTTCATATGCCTCTCTTATTATCCTGATCACTCTGGAACAGGGTAAATCTGGACTCATCAGACCACATGACCTTCTTCCATTGCTCCAGAGTCCAATCTTTATGCTTCCTAGAAAATTGAAGCTTTTTTCAGTTGGCCTCACTGATTAGTGGTTTTCTTACGGCTACACAGGTGTTCAGTCCCAATCCCTTGAGTTCCCTTCACCTTGATCGTGTGGAAATGCTCTTACTTTCACTATTAAACATAGCCCTGAGTTCAACTGTTTTTTTT
The DNA here is from genome assembly GCA_963556495.2 of Valencia hispanica. Classification (NCBI taxonomy): domain Eukaryota; kingdom Metazoa; phylum Chordata; class Actinopteri; order Cyprinodontiformes; family Valenciidae; genus Valencia; species Valencia hispanica. The sequence goes on from OY747712.1 coordinate 47,963,056, forward strand.
TTCAGATTTGATTTCCCCAAACCTTTCAAGTGATCGCTGATCAGATTATTCAGGATTTTTTTCCAGCCACATTTCTTTCTCGAAGACGATGAGTCCCCACTATCCTTCAACTTTTTAATAATGCATGGTACAGTTCTTAACCCAATTTCAATAGTTTCTGCAATCTCCTTGGATATTTTCTCTGCTTGATGCATGGCAATGACTTGATTCTTCACAAACATCTTTTCCACGACCACAATGATTCTGTCCCATATAGAATATTGTATAACCACTTGGTCACTTGCTGCTGGTACAACTCTCAAACCAATAGAATTTCTTTTTTAAAAAGCCATAAAAATCTTGGACAAGAAATCGTTTTCCTTTCACCACTGCACTGTTTTAGAGAAGTATAATTTACTTAACTTTGGTAACTTCCATCCATCCATTTTCTTCCGCTTATCCGGGGTCGGGTCGCGGGGGCAGCAGCCTAAGCAAAGAGACCCAGACTTCCCTCTCCCCAGCCACTTGTTCCAGCTCCTCTGGAGGAACCCCAAGGCGCTCCCAGGCCAGCCGAGAAACATAGTCCCTCCAGCGTGTCCTGGGCCTTCCCCTGGGCCTCCTCCCGGTGAGACGTGCCTGAAACACCTCACCAGGGAGGCGTCCAGGAGGCATCCTGACCAGATGCCCGAGCCACCTCAACTGACTCCTCTCGATGTGGAGAAACAGCGGCTCTACTCTGAGCCCCCTCCGGATGACTGAGCTTCTCACCCTATCTCTAAGGGAGACCCCAGACACTCTGCGGAAGAAACTCATTTCAGCCGCTTGTATCCGTGATCTCGTTCTTTCGGTCACCACCCAGAGTTCGTGACCATAGATGAGGGTAGGAACGTAGATCGACCGGTAAATCGAGAGCTTCGCCTTTCGGCTCAGCTCTCTCTTCACCACGACAGACCGGTAAAGCGCCCGCATAACTGCAGATGCCCCACCAATCCGTCTATCGATCTCCCGCTCCATTTATCCCTCATTCGTGAACAAGACCCCCAGATACTTAAACTCCTCCACTTGGGGAAGGACCCCGACCCGGAGAAGGCACCCCACCCTTTTCCGGCTCAAGACCATGGCCTCGGATTTGGAGGTGCTGATTCTCATCCCAGCCGCTTCACACTCGGCTGCGAACCGCTCCAGCGAAAGCTGAAGATCACGTTCCAATGAAGCCAACAGGACCACATCATCTGCAAAAAGCAGAGACCCGATCCTGAGGCCACCAAAACGGATCCCCTCAACGCCTTGGCTGCGGCTAGAGATCCTGTCCATAAAAGTTAGGAACAGGATCGGTGACAAAGGGCAACCTTGGCGGAGTCCAACTCTCACTGGAAACAAGCCCGACTTACTGCCGGCAATGCGAACCAAACTCTGGCACCGGTCATACAGGGACCTAACAGCCCGTATCAAGGGGCCCGGTACCCCATACTCCCGGAGCACCCCCCACAGGGGCCCCCGAGGGACAGGGTCGAACGCCTTCTCCAAGTCCACAAAACACATGTAGACTGGTTGGGCGAACTCCCACGCACCCTCCAGGACCCTGCTGAGGGTGTAGAGCTGGTCCAGTGTTCCACGACCAGGACGAAAACCGCATTGTTCCTCCTGGATCCGAGGTTCGACTATGGTAAATGGACTGAACTTATATAGCGCTTTTCTAGTCATACTGACCACTCAAAGCGCTTTACATTGAAGCCACATTCACCCACTCACACTCGCATTCATACACCGACACCCAACATGGCTCGGTAGGACGATCTTTTTTGGGGTTAAGTGCCTTGCCCAGGGGCACATCGACATGTGACTGGAGGAAGCTGGAATCGAACCTACGACCCTCGATTGCAAGCCAACTCTACCACTGAGCCACAGTCGCCACTATCCAGAACCCCTGAATAGACCTTACCAGGGAGGCTCAGAAGTGTGATCCCCCTGTAGTTGGAACACACCCTGTGGTCCCCGTTTTTAAACAGGGGGACCAGATTCTGCTCTCTGTCAAAAGCACTAAGTACTGGAATAGTCTTCCTTTATCAATAAGAGAAACTCCAACTCCATTCCAAACAGTGGCTAAAGGAAAACCAGGCCTGCGAACATTTTTAGCTGTTATTGTATTTGTGGTGATTTCTTTTTTACATTTTGTGAATTGTAAATTGTGTATTTGTTGCCTGCCTGGGGACTACAGATGGAAATTGGCATTTCTGCTATATCTGGCATATTTGCAGTGCACTTTTATAGTGCAGCTGTTCATTAATATGCACTGTCCCTATCAAATAAATAAATAAAGCAGAAGAACTTGGTCAAAGTTGATACTGAGGCAGATTACACTCCTATTACAGTCCAGAGTAGTGGTCTGACTGGGGGCGGTAAACAAGATTGTAAGCTTGCCATCATGCCAGTTAAAGTGACATCAAAGAATTATGAAAGAACTTGTGGAAACCTATGCCTTTCTGGACCAGAAGAGTTCCGCATCCTTTTGTACAGTGTACACTTATGGATAAGCTAAAGCTTCCTAGGAGGAGGAAAAAGATTATCCTGCGCACCATGGAACGAGACAGTTTCATTTTGCCTGAACTTAAAGTCAATTGATTGGACAGTGACATCTACTGTGACATGCCGGACCTCTTCACTCAGCGCAGAATGCCTGTAGACATGGGTAATATCCTAAAACAACAGGACCTGAAGTAATGGCTACACTTGAAGCATATTCATTTGTAGAAATTATGGCCCAAGTGGAGCTTTTGAACGGCATGAATATGCTCAGAGCTCTTGAACCTTTGGAGGTCATCCAGAGTATAGGTGATGGACCTTTTGCCATTAAGACCGGGCTTTCATGAATATCCAGAGCCAATGCAAAGGGAGTGCCAGTCACAGAGTTGGAGTGCAATGATGGGTAGCCATCTCTCTTTACTCAGACCACAGAACCATTTGTGCCAGGGGTGTTTTTCACTTAAAGTGGATAAGTAATACCCACAGCATTCTGGCAGTAAAACCTGATGAGGAGAGAGCAAAAGAAGTTAAGAACTGGATCGTAACGTCTTGTCTGTTGAGTGAGCAATAGGAGTATGTTGGTGTCTACAGTCAGATGTTACAGATGATACAGTCAGCTCTGTATATCCATGCCAAACAGACTGTTGACCCGGTGTACAGTTGTGGCCAAAAGTTTTGAGAATGACACAAATATTAGTTTTCACAAAGTTTGCTGCAAAACTACTTTTAGATCTTTGTTTCAGTTGTTTCTGTGATGTACTGAAATATAATTACAAGCACTTTATATGTTTCAAAGGCTTTTATTGATAATTACATGACATTTATGCAAAGAGTCAGTATTTCCAGTGTTGGCCCTTCTTTTTCAGGACCTCTGCTATTCGACTGGGCATGCTCTCAATCAACTTCTGGGCCAAATCCTGATTGATAGCAACCCATTCTTTTATAATCACTTCTTGGAGTTTGTCAGAATTAGTGGGGTTTTGTTTGTCCACCCGCCTCTTGAGGACTGACCACAAGTTCTCAATGGGTTAAGATCTGGGGAGTTTCCAGGCCATGGACCCAAAATTTCAACGTTTTGTTCCCGGAGCCACTTAGTTATCACTTTTGCCTTATGGCACGGTGCTCCATCGTGCTGGAAAATGCATTGTTCTTTACCAAACTGTTGTTGGATTATTGGAAGAAGTTGCTGTTGGAGGGTGTTTTGGTACCATTCTTTATTCATGGCAGTGTTTTGGGGGAAAATTGTAAGTGAGCCCACTCCCTTGGATGAGAAGCAACCCCACACAATAATAGTCTCAGGATGCTTTACTGTTGGTATGACACAGGACTGATGGTAGCGCTCACCTTTTCTTCTCCGGACAAGCCTTTTTCCAGATGCCCCAAACAATCGGAAAGAGGCTTCATCGGAGAATATGACTTTGCCCCAGTCCTCAGCAGTCCATTCACCATACTTTCTGCAACAGATCAATCTGTCCCTGATGTTTTTTTTGGAGAGAAGTGGCTTCTTTGCTGCCCTTCTTGACACCTGGCCATCTTCCAAAAGTCTTCGCCTCACTGTGCGTGCAGATGCGCTCACACGTGCCTACTGCCATTCCTGAGCAAGCTCTGCAATGGTGGCACTCCGATCCCGCAGCTGATTCCTCTTTAGGAGACGATCCTGGCGCTTGCTGGACTTTCTTGGACGCCCTGAAGCCTTCTTAAGAAGAATTGAACCTCTTTCTTTGAAGTACTTGATTATCCTGTAAATTGTTGATTTAGGTGCAATTTTAGTAGCCACAATATCCTTGCCTGTGAAGCCATTTTTATGCAACGCAATGATGGCTGCATGCGTTTCATTGAAGGTCACCATGGTTAACAATGGAAGAAAAATGATTTCAAGCATCACCCTCCTTTTAACATGTCAAGTCATCCATTCTTACCCAATCAGCCTGACATGATCTCCAGCCTTGTGCTCGTCAACATTCTCACCTGAGTTAACAAGACAATTACTGAAATGATCTCAGCAAGTCCTTTAATGACAGCAATGAAATGCAGTGGAATTTTCATGGCAAAGAAGGACTATGCAATTCATCTGATCACTGTTCATAACATTCTGAAGTATATGCAAATTGCTATTATAAAAACTTTAGCAGCAACTTTTCCAATTTCCAATATTTATGTAATTCTCAAAACTTTTGGCCACGACTGTAGAATCCTTTCCACAGTAGGCTCCTTTTATAACCCTCTGGGGTTTCTTGCTCCTTTCATCTTTACAGCTAAAAGGATCCTTCAGGACCTGTGCCAGGGGGTAGGATGGGATGATGCTATACTCTCAGCAGTTGGTCAAGAATGGAAAGGTTGGGTGGAATAATTGCACCTGTTAGACAACATCAGCATCCAACAATGTTTGAAACCTCCTGATATTGGAGAGACGGCCACTTTGCAGATATGAGTGAGAAGGGGTATGGCACTGTTATCTACCTACTGCTGCACAACAGTCACTCCCAGTGACAACTTCTTCATAATGGGAAAATCCAGAGTGGCAGCTCTGAAACAAGTCACAATCCCCCGCATGGAAATAATGGCAGCTGTGGTAGCAGGCCGTATAGACAGACTGTGGAGGAGGGTGTGACCCCATGCAATCTCTGCAATCTCTCGTGATCCCTTTGGGGGCTCGCAAACCTCGTGTTGAGAACCACTGTTCTAGAGGCTGAAGGCGCGCTCTGCTGCCACAATGGAGACTGGAATTAAGCACCACTTCAAAGTTTTGCAATCAAGCAACATTTCTCTAATTGAAAATGTCAGAATTTGTATAGACTCTCTGAACCCAGCTTGCTATCACTTGAGCAGCAGAAAACGCCGTAGCATGTGCTCTTTCTGCATGGGTGGTTGGCACGACACCGGGCTTCTTGAAGTATGTCTGTAACCAGCTGCCCCAGTCACAGTCGCGTTCTAAAGCCTCTCGATTAGCGAGATATATTGAGTACAGGGTTCGGGTCTGAGGTGATGCTCGATGCCTTCATAGGAACCTTTTTGTCATTAATTTAGTTACCTTTACTCTGTGCATAAAGTTAAAAATGTCAGCGTGTCTGCATAAAGATCATTCAATCAAAATGACGGACGACCTTCAGATTTTTTGTCAGCGTTCTACAAAACCGAATAAATACGTAAAACATTTTGACAGTATGTGCACCTGTGCACAGTATGTGATGGATCGCATACAAACGGGTGTCAGAATGGCAGATGTTTAAAATTATTATCAAACCGCAGTAAATTCTATCTGGCTGGTGCAATTTAATATAAATGTTTATACTTAAGTAGGGCAACAAAATATTTGTTAGTATTCGTGTTGTTACAGGGCTGCACAGTGGCGCAGTTGGTAGCGCTGTTGCCTTGGGTTCGAATCCCGGCCTGGGGTCTTTCTACATGGAATTTGCATGTTCTCCCTGTGCAGGGATAGGTTCTCTCCGGGTACTCCAGTTTCCTCCCACAGTCCAAAAACATGAATGTTAGGTGAATTGGTCTCTCTAAATTGTATGAGTGTGTGCGTGCATGGTAGGGGTGCACAATTTTGACAAAAAACCTAATTGCAGTTTTTCTGACAAATATTGGGATTGCGATGCGATTTTCGATTTTTACTTTCGATACTTTTAAGTGCATAAAACTAAAATTATGAATGAAATATATTGTTACTTTTACAACACAGTTGTACAGTACAACTTGACATACAATGCAAACAATATACAATAACCTAAAAAATATTTATGTGGCCAAGGCCCTCTTCTGGCTTTTGTCTGCTGTTGAACCTGAAAAATCTCTAATATAAACTACATAGTGATTGAGGTAATGAGATTGTTCAATGCTTAGTGATTATTAAATACCTGAACCTAAATACCAAAGAATAAGACATAATGGAAATTAACTTAAACGGGTAGCTTAATTTTTTTTTTTTATTGACGAATCTTTGCCATTGAAAAATTGAAAATGAACTCTTATTAGATTTAGATTTACAATTAGAAAACAAAATCTTCTGCAGTCCACTGCCATTTACTAAACATGAAACTGTTATATTGCACACATTTAAAAATAAATGACAATAGCAATTAAAAACAAGACCTTATCCAGCTTTCTGCAAGATAAGACATAGTAACCTGACAGTAGGGTACTCCCAGCAAAAAAAAAAAAGGAACCACCCCCCACCCTCCGCCTCATGATGCTTAATCGACCTAATCGACTTTAATTTAATGCACGTGTAAAACAAATGCACAGAAATGAATTTTTTTCTATAATAATTAAATAGATTCAACATCTTTCTTTGACAGAACTGCAGACTGCACAGATGGTACCTTCCCTAAGGAAAAAGTACCAAAGCTTAGTAGGATACTGTATTAGACTTAATATTAGCTGTATTCAATAAAGGATTTATGACCACTATATCCAATTGGTTGTAAGAGTCAGATAATTATTTATTAAAAGCTAGACATTTTAAATGAGAATAAGAAAGAAAAGTATGTATTTGTGCACCCCTTTTCCTGTTAATGCCCTACCTGGCCCCCGGGCAAAACTTTGCTAGAGCTGCCCCTGCGCAGTTACCAGCTGTCAGCTAGAAGATCCTGGTGTTATTTGTCTCTCAGAAACAGTTTATAACTTCCCTTCAACTCATTCATGTCACCTAAAAGGTAAACCTGTTTCTCCATCACCTGTTCAGCTCTGATGATTCAGTGAGACCATCTCCTGGTTTCATCTTCATGTTTCCATCTCACCACATATCCAAACCGATATCATGACCAGCAGCTTTTACAGCTGTGGCTTCAGCAAACATCAGAAAGTAAAATTAAATCAATTCTAACAACAGTTTATCAAGCTTAAATGTGCTGCTGTTGTTTAGCGCGACACCCGCTGGTTTCCTCTACCTGCTAAAAGTCTGCGATAAAGAAACAGAAACGGGACTGCGACAGAAAAGCCAATCAGCTGATCATTGATCAGTTTCATGATTGAAGGAGCAACAGGAGAGGGAGGGGAGCGAATGAGAGAAGACGAGGCAGCTGCGCAGCGTAAAGACACAGAATAACTCCAGCTTTGTGTCTTCATTCTAGCTGAAATACGGGACAAATCGCGTTCCTTCTCACCTTAATACGGAACGCGTAATCTTTTCTCTGAATACGGGACGATTCCGTTTTTTACGTGACTGTTTTCAACCTGAGCGCGGCAGCGGAGAGAGACTGACAGCAGATATCTGCAGCCAGGTTCCTCTCCCGCTACCCGCTGAGAACAGTGAGAAATACATTCTGCTTTCACATTGAACAAGTCACCAAAAGTCTCTAGCAACACATGGAAAAGCCGCTAGATTTGTCACTAGTCACTTTTATTTTTAAACCGTTGCCAGGGGGGTCGGAAAAGTCGCTAAATATAGTGACAAAGTCGCCAAGTTGGCAACACTGCTCTGCATACAAGCTTGTTTCCCATCACCGTTTCTGATTGGCCAGCAAGCCAGGAATGCAACCTCAATATCGATGCGATAAAGGTTAATCGTGCAGCCCTAGTGCATGGTTGTTTGTCCTGTATGTCTGTGTGTTGCCCTGCGATGGACTGGACATTGAGTTTTGATTGAGCTGGAAAGCTTTTACTAGAAATGTAGCTCATAATACTCTAAAAATGCATGAAAATAAACTAACATAGTGGTCTGTCTTGTTGTTCTCTACAGCTCCCTGTGTTCAAAATCGCCAAAAGACCATATTAGATAAACACACCTTGCAATATAAAGCATCTAGTGCCCAAATGCTGTTTTGACTTTAATTACATTGACTATAGAGCACCGTTCTGATGAAATTATGTTGGCTGACCAATCACAGACGTGCGCTCTCTGTTGCGTTCGACAGATAGTTAAAGAATTGGGTTCTACTCCGTCCGTCATTGCGTGGCCGCCGGAGAGGCCTTGCTTCAACGGGTAATGCCGCTGCGTTTCTCCGCACCTCTGCAGACTGAGAAGCATAAACTCGGTTTAAGGCAATAATCCGGCTTTTTCTTGCTGCAGTAAATGCACTGACAGATTTTTGTTGGCAAATGCAACATATTTTACTCTTGCTTCCTCTTACATAAGAAACTGTATGTGAAGTGTATGTGACATATAAGATCATGAGAAGGGGCATGCAACTGGTCAAACATGCGTTTAAGTTGCGATGATTGGATGAAAATGCAAGACATGCAGAATTTGCGAGAATTAACTGAATTTGTGTCACTACCAGTCACTACCACATCACGAAAGCCTTGAAGGACTCACACTAGAGGACACCAATGGTACAAGACTTAAAATGAATTTAATCTTTTTTAGCTTCAAGCTTTGTGCTTTATAAATTTTAATGGGTTTCATATCTTTCTCCATTGTCTTCATTCATCTTTTCAAAATTATGCAAAAGACTCATTTACCTGGCCTCATTTTACAATATTTTGAGATTTCTATCCTTTGCAATAGTTAATTAATAGTTGATTAAGTTGTTAGTTGTTGTAAAATCTGACTATATAAATTGTTTTTGTTTAATTTGCTATTATTTAAAAACAAGTTTTCAGTTAGTAAATGTTTTATAAAATGTATCTTTTTTTCGTTTTTGTGGCTCTTGACAAATTTAGTTTGTACCAGCGCGCCAAAAGTGGCTCTTTGAAAGAAAAAGAAAAAAAGGTTGCTGACCCCTGGTCTAGTTAGATTACCCTTCCAAATTATCCCAGAATCAAAGGCATCTCCAGTTTGGGACATATGAATGTAAAGCATGTCAGCAACGGGACACCTGTCCTTGCATTTAACTCCATTTCTGTTAATCTTTTTTTATATAGCGCTAATTCACAACCCATGTCATCTCAAGATACTTTACAAAAAAGGTTAATTTAACCCATTCATGTAAACAAATTAATCAATATAATATAATAATCTAATATAATAATCTAGTTATCAAACAATGCAATCCAGTTTAGTTTATTATGTGAAGTGGTTAAAGTTTTCTATCTAAGGAAACACAAACCCAAGAAGAAGAAGCTAATGGCAGTAATAGCTCCTTTAGAATCAGAAAAGTTTTATTGCCAAATGAGTGAATAGGTTCACATTAGGAAATTAGCTGCTTTATCTAGGAGAGAAACACAACCTAACAGATAAGCTCTGAGATGGTTATAAAGGCTATAGGATGAAAGAGCACATAACAGTTATTCACAACAAAAGCTCTGCCAATAGCTGTTTCTAGGAGAGAGACAGGGTTAAACACTAAAGACAGAACCAAGTACTAAGTTTTGTGCAGCAGTAGCTCAAGTCGATACCCCCCCCTCCACGAAAGTGTCACAGCTAAACAGCACCAGAGCAGCAGTAACTTCTACAAAGAGTACAAAATAGAGAGAACATAAAGTTAAAAGTGAAGTTATCTCTGTCTTGTTGTTACTTTGCAGGTTGACCAGTACAGACAACTATTTTCTCAGCGATGGTCTTTATGTCTGTGACGAGCAGCTGGGGAACTCGAAGCATCTCAGACTGAATGTAGTCAGAGTCAATCCTGTCAAACCATCCCCTGGGTCACTTTCAGGTACCTGCAATACAGCATACACATCTGTTTACTCAAAAGAGGTTTATTTGATCTAAATTAATTTTTATGGGAAAGCTGTTGTGAACCCTTTTTTTTCAAGACAGTCATTTATCAAATTATCCTACTGGATTTAGTTTTCAGATGATAGAAGTCCTCAAGATGATAGTTTAAAAAAAAATTGTCATCTAGAAGGTACCAATTAATATTTTAAAAGAGACTCATAATGACATTAATACAGTAGTTTAACCTGCTAAAAATAGAAAACAGGTCCTAGTTTTCCTGTGTTCTTTTTTGACAGACAACCCCTTCTGGCAATTTTTTTAAAGGAATTTTCTACCCCCAAGCATAGGGGTCATTTTAGCCGGGGACATGTGCCCGGCAAAATTTATGACTGATGGTTTTGTCCCCACCACTTTTAAAAACTTAATGCAGAATTTCTTACTAGCGCTGATCTAACATTTACTTTCGCTCCCAACACAATTTCCACATAATCCGTATCTGAACAGATTATTATTCCACTTTCTTGTACAGTCATGATTTCTTTCTGCTGAGATGCTGCAGCATCTTTGCAGTGGATACGTCACGGTTTTAAAAGACTCGTTGTCCACTGCAAACACCTTCAGAGCAGAGTTTCGCAATGTCGCACGTAGCCGTTTCACGATGGAAAAATAGATAAGTTAAATTTCATGGGTCTGGCAGAGTTTCTTTACTGCAGGCTGGTTGCGGGTGAAAAAATATTTATGTAATATTTTTGTTTAAGACTACCAAAGAGAACGGTGTTGATATATTGTTTGTGGAGAGAGTAGCCTATGGCAGAATATTCCAACTTTGTGCTGATAGCAGAATATTCTCGCTATCTAGGCTTCCAGCGCTGGCAGCGAGAGAGACTTTTCTGCGGCTGAATTTGCTTTCAGGAACAGAGAAGACAGGTAAAGCCAGGGACTGTGGACAATATTTAATTGCTGCACAGCAATCTCTGCATCAAATAAATATCAGCGGTGCAATATTCAAAAATCTAAAGACATTTTGAAAGTTTACAATTTAGACCGCTGACCACTTGGTGCAGACGTGCAGTCATTTTTAACTTTATACACAGAGTTTAGGAAACAGAATCAATAAAAAAATAATATTCCAATGAGAGCATTATCTCAGACCTGGACACCGTACTCAATGCAACACTATCCGGGAACTGACAACACCTTGGGGGTTTATGGAGGCTTTGGAGCGCTTCGCTGCGGCGGACACAGACTGGTTCATCCTATCCACTGATCCAGAAGGAGGGCATGCTGCGCCAAATATTCTTGCATACTGTTTCCACCAACAAAATATATCAACACAATCCTCTTTGGAAGTCTTAAAACATTAAAACAATTATATTTTCTCACTCCCAACCTGCCTGCATTAAAAAACTTTCTCCCAGAACAGTGAAATTTTATTTATTTATTTTTCCACCGGTGAAACAACTTTATGCGAGTCACCCACGGGTACCCACCTCGTACAGGACTCTGAACTGTAAGTTGAAGTTTCTCCGCACAGAACAACAAGGGTCGCAAAGGGAAGATGTTTTATTGTTGCACATGGGCCAAGTATATATAGCCAACATTGTTCTTTGTGCTACAATGTGGCTATAATGATTCTTCAAAGCCAACAGCCTAATGATGATGGTATAACTGTTGCCTTACAGCAAGAAGGCCTGGGGCGTTTCTGCATGGAGTTTGCATGTTCTCCCTGTTCTCCCACAGTCCAAAAAAGTGACTGTTAGGTAAATTGGTCTCTCTAAATTCCCCTTGGGTATGTCCTGTGTGTCTCTGTGTTACCCTGCGATGGACTGGCAACCTGTCCAGGGTGTACCCCGCCTCTCGCCCCGTGACTTCTGGAGGTCGGCACCAGCACCACCTCTCAACCCTGCATAGGATGGATGGGTACAGATAATTGATGGATGGATTGATGGATATCTGCAGATACCGAGTCCCGATCAGATACTTCCACAATGCATTAAAATAAGAAGAAAAAAGGAAAACACATCCAAGTTGTCTTTTAAAGTTTTTTCTTATATGACTGCATCCAACATGATAACCTTAAGTAGATAAGATTTGATAGTGCAGCACATCAAAGAACGCAAAATAAAATCTCTGTAGCTTATCCGTGGTGCAGAAAACAATGTAAACAAATTAGATTTAAATCAATTTCTTTTTATATAAACAAACTAGATATCTGGAAAATAAAATCTCAGTAATTGTTAAGGTAAAAAACTTAACTCCACCACATTCATTCATGTCAGAAAATAAAAAAACACTTAGACATAATCTTAATTAGACTAACTAGTCTAGTATTAAAATAAACAAAAATGCCAATTCAAAGTGATGTAGCAGTTTAACTTGACCATAATATATTTCCATATTATTAAATAACACAATTAAAGTATAAAACAAACATGTATGCTAATTGCAAAGCATTAGTTTATTATCACCTCAGCTCAACTGTTGCTCTCACTCTATGGCTTCAAAATGAACTGGATTTTTATTTATTTATTTATTGGAGGAAAATCAGCTTCTCTAACTTGTCAGGGAACAGCTGATTCGTATTCTTCTCAAGGATATTTGATAATGCACTAAAAGAGACTCTCACTTTCCACTGAGGTCCAGAGGAAAATTTGGTTGCAACTGCTGTCAATGAGGAGAACGTGTACCAAGTGTTTTCCAGTAGTCTAGAGGATTGCTTCTCCTAGTAGTGGTTTGCTTCAAGAGGTATATCTGTATCTAGACATCTTAAGACACTGCCAAGGCTGCCCCTTGCTCCTTGATGAGGCGCCTTGCTCACTGGCTCTGCTGCCTCTTGCTCTTTACTGGCAGCCTCGATCTCCTCTATCTTCTTTGCCACCTGGATAAAGGTTTCCTTAGCATGCTTCAGGTGGTCTAACTTTGTGAAGTATCTACAAAAACATGCAACAATTACGCCCAAACAAAATGTAAGGCAAGACAACACAGCACAGCAGTGAAGTCAGAGAACTGTTATACATCTACTTAATAGAATAAGAATAATCAAATCATTAACAAAGCTACAATTAAATTTAAGAAAAAAATAACCATTGAGTTAAATAACTTGTGGTGACTTACATTATTTATTATAAATAAATAGGGATAACAACAGTTTGCATATGTGCCTCCCACTTGTTAAGGGACCAAAAGTAATGGGACAGAATAATAATCATAAATCAAACTTTCACAGTTTAATACTTGGTTGCAAATCCTTTTCTGTTCTGAGGGTGTGCTGGGAACAGCTGGCGGCGCCTCCTGTCAGACAGAGCATCAACATCCACCGAGCTTTAAACATGTCCTGGGGGAGTGCCTGTCATGGCGGTGATCTTCAAACTCGCTGGAGGACACCCTCAGTGAGGGATGCTGTCAAGATGAAGAGGGAGTCCTATCGGGGCCTTTTGGCCTGTGGGACCCTTGAAGCTTTCATACTTAGCAGCAGTCCAAGCAGAATGATAAAACAAAGTGTGAGGTTGTGTTGGTTGACTCGCCTCTGTAGCATTGCATGGACATCAAGGGAGGACTGCAGGGTGTTTTCCAACTACACGGGGATCACACTCCCAAGCTTTTCTGGTAAGATCTGTTTAGCGGTTCTGGAGAGGAGTGTCAGCCGGATAATCGAGCCTCCGATTCAGGGGGAACAGTTTGGTTTTTGTCCTGGCCAAGGACCAGCTCTACACGCTCAGCTGGGTCCTGGAGGGTGGATGTGTTTTGTGGACTTTATGGAAAGGCAGTCAACTGTGTACTTGGTGGAACCCCGTGGGGGCACTCTGAGAGTATTGGGTACCAAGCCTCTTGAGACTGACTTCTAAGTCCCGGTACGACCGGTGTCTGTGCTTGGTCTGGGAACCAGGAGGATGCCGACAGTAAATCAGGCTCATTTCAAGTGAGAGTTGGAGTCCACAAAGGTTGCCCATTGTCACAATTCTGATTGAAATCTGCTTTTTTTTCAAATGATGTGGTCCAATTGGCTTCATCAGTGTAGGATCTCCAGCTTTCCCTGAAGCGGTTCCCAGCTGAGTGTGAAGCGGCCAGGATGAATACTAGTACCTCCAAATCGGAGATCATGGTCTTGAGCCATAAAAGGGTAGAGTGCCTTTTCAGGGCCGGGGAAAAGCTCCTTTCCCAAGTGGAGGAATTCAAGTATCTCAGGGCTGAGGGTCTTGAGGAGGAGAAATGGAGTGGGAGCTCGATAGGTGGATTGGTACTGCACAGTTGACTGCCTTTCCATTCGAGGATAGGTGAAAGTCCCAATTTATCGGTCGACTTGTAACTTCACCTATGGTCACAAGTAGTGACCATAGATGAGAGTGGGAAGTAGTTTTGGTAGTGCCCGAAAGAACTTGAACTTGGATATAAACGCTCAAAAAAACTCCTCCACGTGGTGTCTGTCTTTCTAGCTTCTTACCCTATCTCTAAGGGAAATAGGGTAAGAGGCTTGGTCATCTGGGAGGGTGTCAGAGTAGAGTTGCTTCTCCTTTGCATTGAGAGTACCCAGTTGAGGTGGCTCAGACATCTGGTTGGGATGCCTCCTGATGGCCTCCCTGGTGAGGCATGTTGCACCGGGAAGAAGACTCAAAGGAAGACCAAGAACCTGAGGCTGTACTTTGTCTCTCAGCTGGCGACACAAGCAATGTGAGTGGGATGATACACTTTCCATTCATTCATCCTTCGCTGATTGACGAAGTACTCCATCCACCGACCGATAGCTCCTGAGAAGCTGGATGGTGGACCAGAATCACCTCGAAGTCATTATCCATGCCCTCACCAAACTCCTCCCATGCCCGGTTTTTTCCTTCAGTGAACATCAGGATTCCGCTTGGCCTGCCGGTACCTATAAGCTTCTTCCGGGGTCCCACATACCAAAAAGACCCGATAGGACTCTTAGGATTCTTCAGCTTGACAGCACCCCTCAATAATAGAGGCATGGAACATGGTCCACAAAAGGATTCATTCTGATGAAATATACTCTTATAGTTGTTCTGCTGAAAGTAAGACATTAATGTAACTTGGTGAGGAGAAGATAAAATGAGATGGTTCTGTCACAGCTGTCTTTTTAATTGGTCTTTGATTAGGTTACAGGAAGTGCTTTTTGAGTCTTAATCATTAATCAAGATCTGAAACATTAGATCTTCAATATTAGTTACTATGGTGACAGACCAACTGTGCATGCACGTTAGAAAGTGTGTGTGCACATCTAAATCAAGCTTTGGCAATAATTGAGCTAATCCCCTCACCAGAATGGGAGCCTTTATCAGAGTATACATGTTCAGTGAGAAAATGTAATTATTTAATCACGTGTTTGACTCCTCAACAGTTTTTGGCAACACGCATTTTTTAGCATTGACATTCTTCCGGTTGGCCTATAGCTTCACACAAATAGTATCCAAATGCTGACAGAATTGAAGCAGACGTAGTTAAAGCAGGATATTCTCAAGAAAATTGACCTCAACAATGCTACAGCACAGTACATTTTGTATGTGCTGTTCTGTATAATTGTGTTATGCGTCAGATGTGCATATGTGTTATTCCTTCTTTTGCGGTCTGCGGAAGACCCAGCTGGGCACTCCCCAGGCAAGCAAAGCTCAAGTAACCTAGGATGTCGTATACATGCAGAGAAATTCGGTTTTTTAGACCCATTATCTTGATTAGGAGAAGGCCACTTGGTTCGACTACAGCCGGACTAAAGTGTATACATGCATTTCAAAAGTCAAAATTTAGTTGTAACGCAGTAATTTGGTTTTCTTTTTCTGTATGTAAACCTGCTGAAAGTTGCCAAACTTTATTTCAAAGTCGGCATGTATGAACATGAGAATACTGAACACTAAAAACTGTTTGAAAAAGAGCATCAACCAATTTAAAGGGTGTACATGCATTTATTTATGTCAGTGGGTCTTTGGAGACATATTTTTCACATTTTTATCCTAATATTTATTTTATCTCTTTATGCTTTTCAGTTGAATTGTATAAATATTTCTATGAAAGGTGGAAACACATTAGAAACTTTGTTACTTTTTATAATCAATAACTTTCCATCAAACAATGAAAATATTAGAAAATAAACTGAAGAATGTTCAAATAATTTAATTAATTTATAAATTTTCTTGGGTGTGTTCTGTTTATCTACCTAGAACTTTGTTTTTCAATGAGATTAATTTATGCTATTTTACCTTTGAGTTTCTGACTCTGGATTTCAGGGAATGACACAGAGAGAGACTCTGTGACATATTTAGCAAAAGAAGCTCGGATGGATCCAAGTGAGGTTGGGGAACCCTCCTCTGTAACAACTGTTACACTGCTGCCAGCTGAGGGCAGCAAATGGCAAGAAGAGCTGAGCAGCAATGGCACAGACTTTGAAGATGGAGATGGAGATGAAGGATCAACTAGTTATGTTGTTGGGAGATTAACTAAATTTCTTAGTGAAACGGATCCATACATCCTGGACATTGATTTGGATTTCTTCTCCTGTAAAAACCCATTTAAAGAAATATATACACAGGTATCTCATCTATCCTTGAATTTTATTCTTTCAACAAGTTAATTTGTCTACTAAACGTTTCTCATCCTGAAGGTAAAGTCAATAGAACTTTTGTTTAAAAAAAATGGTCTGATTCTACAACACTTACAAGCCCAGAATTATTCATACCTCTGGCAGATTGACACTTGTATATTTCCAGTCAATGAAGAAGTCGGTTTCCGATTGAAAATCAGGCAGCCATCTCCCTAAAGACTTTTTACTCAAAAAGCTTTTTGAATAGCTCCGCAGGTGTGTTTGGCCATTCACCTACTGCAATGAGCTCCAAGTCTTTTCAGTTGGAAGTTGTCTGTGGCCTCACCCTAAGTTTCAGCCAATGTACAGTTAACCAAATGTTAGTGAGGGTCTATGTATCTATTTGAGCCTGTGTAAATATCAGTCATGTGGGATCAGAGAAGATTCTCTATAAATTCAAAGTTGAACACTTAAGTCTTGTTTTAAAAAAAACAGTGGACTTGTTTATTTTATTTGACCAACCTATAACAATAAAAAAAATGGTGTTAATAGAAGGACGTTTGTGTATACCTCTGTGATTCTTCTTTTATTTGTGACATATAATACTGATCAGTGTCGTATTAACCTCATATCGGTAATGCCTCTCCAGGAAGAGTATTCCATCCTTAAGGAGCTCTACAGCTTCAGAGAGCCCAGTGTGGGTGCTGATAAGGTCTGAACTTCTTTCAACTATAGAAAATATCATGTATAGAAAATTTGTTAACTGGTCTAATTTATCTTTTTATGTTAAATCCGCTAATTGTAGGAGAAGAAATAATAAATGTAATCTTGTAATTTAAGAACATCATGGTGATTCCTCTGTAGTGAAAGTATAGTGAATTGTATGGTGATGGGAAAAGTTTTTTTCCTCTGTTCTGACTAACATGACTTGTATGTATACATATATGTCTGAAGGCAGAGCTGGAGGAATGTGTAGAACGCCGTATACATCAGTTAGAAGACCTGGAGGCAGCATTTGCTGATCTGCTGGAGGATGACGAAGAACAGACGGTTGCACAATGGGCAGCTAACCCAGGGTAAAGTTCCTCTACTTGTATGGCATTGGAAAATGTCTGCAGTTAAACTGTATTTATGTGAATGATAACAGCTTTATAGAATTTGTTATACTAGTTTAATGACATATTAGCTTTTTTTGTCTGCATATTTCTCTTCTTCAACCTGATAGGCATGTCAAATTTATTTGTATAGCACCAATTACACACTGGAAAACTTAAAGTGCTTTACATAAAAAAAGTTGTAGGAGATCTAACTTTCTTACAGCACCTAAACACACTGTGTTTTTGAGCCTAGATGATGCATGTCAGAAGGTCTCAAATTACTGATTGAGAATAAAGCCTTGTCTGTGTAAGTGGATCATTTCACACAAAAATTAAGTCCTAGATTTGTTCTCAATTTTAATCAGTTAAATTGGAGGATTAAGGGGCAAAAATCTGTGGCTGTATATTGGATGCTGGCATCTGCAGAAAAGTTAGGTGCACACAAATTTTTAACCACATAGCATTTAACAGAAGCTTTAGCTCAGGTTGGGGCACAAATATAATGTTGTTATTATTTGCAGCGCAATACGGAGGGACTAGACTGGACGTGGCGTTTGTAAGCAAAACACTGTTGGAGAAGTAAAAGTCTTAAAACACACACATCATTCACACACACATAATCTGGGTGGGAAATGGCTCTGTGTCAGAGCATTGGTAATAATTTTTCGACAGCTGAGGACTTAACCCTTCTATATTTTCTTTTCATCTATGCTGCATCTACTCTGTTCATCCGACTATCCTAGCTTACTTATTTTTCTCTGTCTGACTCCAGCAAACCTTGTAGGCAAATCAAGGGCATAGGTTTGTTTTTAAAATTACTCGGGACAATAACCATAAACATGAGTGTGGTTTGAAGATTGGTATTGGTAAGATAGGTATTTATACTTCTGACGTTTTATTATTATATACACTGTGGTGTAATAACAGGTGTAAAAATTGAAAGCCCATTGTCTTTTATTTTGTTTTTAAAATGCCGCTGAAAACCATCATTAGACTGTTGTCGGGGAACGATCATGTTTATCCACATCGTAGCACAAAGAATAGTGTTGGATACATTAATAATATGTTCGCCCCAGAAGAAGAATGCGCAGCAAACAAAACAAACGCATTTCACTTGCAACCCTCACCGTTCTGTGCGCAGAAACTTCAACTGTAACTTCACTACAGTTTTGCATGAAATAAGTACCAGCTGTGCAACATTCCAGAGAAATAAAAAGGGAAATAATTTATTGTAATATGGGGTCACGTTATTTTAAGTTTTTTATTTATTTTTTATTTTATTTAAACACAAGCAGTTTACAATTCACATCCCTGACCACTTGTTGCACCGCGCAGACTTTTCAACTTTACGCACAGAGCTGAATCAATCAAAAAAAGATTCCTATGAGAGCATCTGACTGATTATCATCTCAGACCTGGACACGTATTCAAAGCATCACTATATGAGAGCTCAGCTGACAGCATCATGGAGAGTTATGGAGGGATCGGAGGGATCGGAGCGAGTAGCTGCGGCATACACAGACCGATGGCGGTTTTAAATGAATGGACAGGTTGAGTCGTGATTTAATCTGGAGATAACTGTGGGTAAAAGGTCGGGGGGAAAAAAATCATCTTAATGCATGTTGGTAAAATTCTTGGGGAAACAATATTAATTTTTATAAAATAAAAAATAAATATTTATTTTTAATATTGACCTGCGCCATCCTTAGATGCATAGTGTAAGATAATGAATAATGGGCAGCTTGTTGTGCAGTTAGTATCCAAACCACGAAATTCATAGTTACATACAATTTGAGACTATGATGTGCGCCAAAGCATAGTGCTGGGACCAGATTCGGATTTAATGGACTGAACTGTTACACGTTGCCCGCTGAAGGACAACGACATTCTTGGACGTAATGGACTATGAACCTGGTTCTAGCTCCAAAGACTGAACAGTCCGCATTCTTTGGAACTAAAAGGGGGATGTTGAGGCGATTGCCTTTAACTGAACAAACTGCATCTCCCAGCGTCCGTTGCGCCGCCCTCAACCCATTCTCATTGGTCTGTGGCCAGTGATGACATCACAGAGTTGATAAAGGGAGCGCGCAAAATTGAAATCCTCGTCTTTTGGTTCCTATCAGCGGAGACGCTTTAATCCATTGCTAGCATTTTTCATTTTATCGTTTTAGGGAACTTGGCAATGCAATGCAGATTCACTCTCTCTAATCAAGGTTAGCAGTGAGTTAGCAGTAGTTAAAATCAGGCAAAATTACACATTAGGGACACACACAAGGAAACAAACATCAGATGCTTGAAAAAGAAAACAAATTCTCTCAGAGGTACCAAGAGCAAAAGCGTTTAATTGAGGATGGGTTTTCTTTAAACTTGTATAATTAGTTCAAATGCAGCCTGAGCAATGAGGAATAAATGCAGGTTAAGCAATTTGAATTTATAGCTGGAATTTAAATCAGGGTGCTTTTGCACAACACACTGAGAATTTTTTTTAAGCTGATTACTTCCAGATTGAAATGTAGAATTATTAATTTAAATGCAGATTAAGCAATTTAAATTTTTAGCTGAAATTTAAATCAGGGTGCTTTTGCACAACGCAACGAGGTAAAAAATTAAGCTTACTACTTCCAGATTGAAATTTGGAATTATTAATTTAAATGCAGGCTAAGCAATTTGAAGTTTTTTATGAATTTGGAACACTGAAATTTTAATACACATTAAAGAGCACAAAGAATAGTATATGAACAATTAATTGCAGATTGAACAGCTTGAATAATGGATTTATGGATGTGACATTTTGGTGGAACCGGTGAGACCGATCCGAAGTCGCAAATCTGGCCCGCATCTGTCGGGAGTCCCACGGCGAGGGCCCCGAGGGAGAAGGGGGAAGCACCCTGAAAAGGCTGAACAAGTGGAGCTGGTGAACGGGGAACTTTCAGCTGCATCACCGGAGGAGAGAGGAGGCCGTCAAGTAGCCCTCTTCTTCTTCCTGGCCTGCTGACTACCTGGCCACGCGGGTTGTCCCACTGGGGCGGGGGCAGGTGGGGTGTCAGATCTCCGTGGCCAAGCTGGCCGTCTCACCAGAACGGGAGGGGTTGGCTGGACTGGCTGAGGCTTTGGTCACTTCGGGATCCGGAACTGAGGCGGAGCCTGGGCGCCAGTCTGGGAGAAAAACTGGTGCGGGGCTACCTAGGGAGGAGAATTGGTTTTCCTGGGGAGGCAGAGCTGGAGGGCCTCGCCTTCCTTCTTCTTTGCCTCACACCGCTGCTGTATGGATGCCAAAGCAGATCCGAAGGATACGGAGCATGCCAGCTTTCTTCTGAACCGGGGGTTGCTCCAGGAGGTTTGCACATCCTCCAGGAGCTCCGGGGAAACGGGAAAGAGCGGCTTTGCAGTCCTCGTAGACTGAGGCAGCTTCTTTCCCTCATAGCGGGATCTGACAGTCTCAGTCACGACGGTGGGCCATGGGATGTCCAGCCTGGAAGCGGCGCATTTGCACACCGACTGCATGTCCAGCTGTGCGGCCGGGGAGGCCGCTCCATCCCAGGGGAGAGGACGAGACACCGGGCTGTGCAGCCTGGCAGCGGGAAGGAAGACATCTTCTTCCTCCTCATCCTCTGATATGAGGAGCCTGTCGGTGTCCTCAAGCTCGTCCTCGTAGTCCAATTCCAGGACATCCTCCACAGGCTGGTCCGCATTGGCCAGGTCAAGCTGGGAACCTCAGCTGGACCCGGCGTACGGTTCTGGTTCCTGGAGGGCATGACTGTCAGCATACACGGGCGGTGGCCCGGTTGTCGGCA
Source organism: Valencia hispanica (assembly GCA_963556495.2). Classification (NCBI taxonomy): domain Eukaryota; kingdom Metazoa; phylum Chordata; class Actinopteri; order Cyprinodontiformes; family Valenciidae; genus Valencia; species Valencia hispanica. The sequence goes on from OY747712.1 coordinate 47,984,515, forward strand.
GGTATGGGTCCCTCCCTGACAAGCTAGCTTGGCGTGCTAGCCGTCGACGGAGGCTCTTCGTGGTAAAGTGCGCACAGTGCTTGCATGCCCCGGGGTTATCAATTGCCAACCAGGCATGTTCCAGCCCGAGGCAACACCAGCAGACCTGGTGTGGATCTTTGGTCGAAATCTTATTCCCGCAGGTGCAGAAGCAAGCCACTGTGTCCTCCTCTTCTCTGGTGTGAGAAGTGGCGCCTATGGCGGTAAACTGGTATTTTTAGCCGAGGGACGGGGGCCGCGCGCAGAGAAAATAAGATAGCCGCACTGGTATGGAGAGACCATATAACTGTGCCCCAGCCTATGGTGAAGGCCAGGACGGAAGGAGCTAGCTAGCGTTCGGCGTAGGAGATAAGGGTAACCGGCTCTGGTCTGTGAACTGTTAAGCTAGCTAGCTAGCTAACGATGGTTCAAGATTCCTTCAGATGAAGGTGGTGCCCCCAATTGTTGAACAAAAATAACCTCATACTTCAACAACTTGCCAAATGCCATTTAAAAAATAATTCATTTTGCAAAAAGGATTAAAAAGAAATTCCAATTTTCTTACATAAAATGCAACACAAAAATTCTCATAACATAAAAAGGAAGATATTTTAAACAAATTAAAAGATAAATGTAATGAAAACACAAAGTTCAAAATAGTTTGCTTTCCTGGCCATTTTTTGTTGTTTATAAATGTAATATCGCACAAAAATAAACCTGCACACATTTTAATTAAAAATGGGGAAAAATATTCGGTTGGCTAAATTTATATCTTTCTACCTTATACCTTTATATCGCCCACCACTACTACACTTGATACTTCTGTAAAAAGCATATTTTTCTGTTTAGAAACAGCCTGTCACTTTTCTTTGAATTTTTCAGCATGTCTTCATTAGCCCAACTGATTTCCAGTTTGAAGTCGAGAAATCCTTCTCCTGACTATGAAATGGTAAGTATCATGTATATGCACACTTGATGACATTCTTATCTTCTCCAAGGACCTCTCATCCAATCTGAAACACGTGCGCTCCATCATAAACCAGAGCAGACCATTCATCAAGGCAGATAAATATGAGTTTCACCAGTCAACATCTTTCATTCGCTTCATCATCTCCCCCAACAGGATCTCTATGGACCCATGTAATGTGGCAGTAGTTAGGGACTGGCCTTTCCTCAAAATTGCAAACAGCTTCTGAGATTTTTGGGGTTTGCCTAATTATATTGTAGGTTGATTAGAAGCTACACCTCCATCACTCCACCTTTACATGCTCTAACCTTATCCAAGACCTGATTTGTTTGGACATTACTTGCTGATGTAGCCTTCACGTGTTCTTCATTCAACTGATCACTCTCGTCAGGCCATTGTTGAGGTTGATGCTTCAGACTCAGAAGCCGGTGCTGCTTTTAGCCAGAGCTTTTCCAATGGCAGAGTTAACCCAAGGGCTTTTTTCGCCCAGGAGTCTTTCCACTTCGGAGAAAAGTAATAAACCTATCAGTATGTTCCCCTAATTGAAATGTAATGTTTTTTTGCTTGTTTGGTTTTTTATTTTCCTGCTAATCACAAAGTATTTTGAATTGCATTTTTGCTAAAAATGTGCTATACTTATGAAATTGTTTCGCCTTGCCTTACATGAGCCACCCTCCGCTCCCCCTCCAGAAACACAAACCGCAACAAGATCAGTTGTTAATCAGACCAGCTTTAGTTTAAAGTGCCCCTGGCATGAAATTCCCCGTGACGTTTGGGCCCTTTTTAGTCACACTCTAAGTACCTTAATACTGTATCAAAGGATCATTTGCCGTAACTCAGCCTTGTTGTACAATTGCAACCCCTACTAGGTGGCCCTTCTTTTAGCATTAGCACAGAACAACCGAGTTTTGGTGGGCGGGGCCCAGGCCATGCGGCTCTATTGTCAATTGAGTCTCTAACGTCCGCATTTGATGAAACATTGACAGACATGCATTTGCGCACCACAAATTGCCCTAATTCCAATATTATGTATGAAATGTAATTAGGTTTAGACCTAATTATATTGTGTGTTGAACAATAATCTGTTCACAAATTACAGGCCTAATCAAATATTTGATCATCTATCCACACATCCATCCGTCCTCATTACTTCTCTAGCTTCACCACGTCAGTAATGGCTCAGTTATCGGCTACTGTAACTATGTAATGGCGTTTCAATTGGATCCGGAATCTGATCCGGACGGCGAGGCACCTGAGGAGGAACCAGAAAGGTAGAGGACGTCTTCCACAGGTGATCCAGACAGACGTGAGTGAAGGGGCTGTGTGTGTGTGGGTGTGGGTGTGTGTGCAAGAGAGACATGAGTGACAGAGACGAAGAGAGAGCAGGGAAAGGCTGAACGAATACGCTGCGTGTTTTAAATAGCGTAAAAAAGAAAAACGAAATGCAATATGTGACGGTCGGTGTTTTTTTTTTTGTTTTGTTTTTTTTTGTTTTTTTGGGTCGGTGGCGGTGCGCCACAGATTAAACTCCGACCGCCACAGATTTGTCTATATGTGTGGGAAACACTGGTTTATAACAGCTGAAGGACATTATTGCGGAAATATACTTACTTGTATAGGGATATTTGCTGGTTCACGGAGAGTTGGTATTAATTATGGTAAAAGTTTAAGACGATCTGCGAATCCACTGCTGTATTGTCCCAAGTTAATAAAACATTTATCAGAGAAATGTTTGCCACAAACGACTATGCGCTTCGGGAGTCGGTCGGGAACATTCCCTGCATAAATAAAGTCCATCCATGAGCTTTTCAGTAGCTCGGAAGTGGGGAGGACAGTGTCGATGCGGTCTGGACTCCATGCTGTCGGTTTGTTGTTTGCCTTTTACCGTAGCTGTCGTTGTTTAGGTTGTACTACGCGCCGCGGGGGGAGGGACTTGGAGGGTGTAGTTCAGAGAAGGGGGTAATTGGCTGGAACTCAGTGACGACATGTGCCGAAACGTGTAGTTTTATGCAAAACAGCCCGTTTCTGAGTGCTAATTTCACTATGTAGGCAGACATACCCGGGGACAAAGGAAACACTAATCAGTAGTTTTAACCCCTTAGGGGACATAGGCAGGCTGGGGAAACTAAAAAATATGACCAAAAAACTCAAAAAATGCTAATATCATGCCAGGGGCACTTTAACAAAATAACTAACATCAGCTAATACATGTGTTAATGCCAATATATTGTGCAGGGTAAACTAAAACTCTGTAAAAACATTTTTGCTTTGTGTTGTATTCCTACTGTTCTTTAAATCTGGTTTTACTGAATCTTTTCCTATTTTGACTCATCACCGCATGACTCAGGTTCACCAGGCAGGTCTCACCTGTGACTCAGTTGAGCTGCCGCATCACATCAGCACTGAGGAGGAGATTAATAGACTGATTTCTGCTGTGCAGCTTGTCCTGAAGGCTTTGCCCACACCCACTCTGGTGACTGTGTCCAGGTAAAGATAAACAATCAGCCCTGGGAGACTGGAGAGAAAAGGAAGGAGTGAATATAAATATCTGTTTGTGTTGACAGATCCAGTCTAGATGAATACTGCCCTGCTGATCAGGTGGATTCAGTCCAGAATAGAGTTCTGGCTGTACTAGAGGGACTATATGGTGATCTGGATGTGCATAAAGACTACGAAAGCAGCAATAAAGATTCTCAGGATTGCTAGCTAGCCATGTCTTAAACTACCACACGAACAATTAATCTTTAATAAAACTGTTTTAACAATTCAGACATTTAGATTAAAAACAACTATCAAAAGTGTTACTCTGAATTGTGGATTTATTTCACTCTCTTTACAATTTATTCAGTTTTGTTATTTTTGTCCCCCAGTTTTGAGAACAGAAGTTGGTCTTTAAAGGGATGTTTTGTACCCTCATTGACAACTATTGATTTAGAGTAATTGTCTTGCATTTCCTCACAATCTACTACAAAGAAATGTAGGTTTTTGAGTCCAATAAATGTTCAATTGGAACTTCATATCCTTAATTAATCAAGATGCCTAATTATTAAAATAGATTAAGTGATATGCAAAGGGTCAGTACATGGATTATTCATTGGAATTTGGGACGAAATTGCAAGATGTGGGTATAAACTGGATGTGCCAATTGGCAAAGTTGCGCATTGACCCCAAGATGTGCATTGTGCAGCAGTTGTATTTTTGACTTGCATACCAACATTGAACATACCTCTGTCCATTCTTTTAAATAAGTTCCATGAAAGAAGAAAACATTACATACTTTAAGACCATGTCAATGTGTAGGAAATTATAGAGCTCAACTGTTGTACGTAAACATTGGTGTTGTTGAGTTGGTCGTAAAATTTATGATTCAACCAGTACTGAGACAATGACTATATAAATAATGTAGAAGAGCTTTGAAATGGTAATTCTATACAGTGGGGCAAAAACATATTTGGCAGCCACGGACTGTGCAAGTTGTCCCATTTAAAAGATGAGACGTCAGTAATTGTCATCATAGCTACACTTCAACTGTGAGACAGAATCTAAACAAAATCCAGGAAATCACATTTATTTCCAAAAAATAAGTATTTAGCACTTTCAAACAAGCTAGAATTCAGACCTTCACAGACCTGTTACTACTGTTGCATCGCTCAAAAGGTTCCCCTGCTTAAAGCTGTTGTCCAGAGTATTTCAGGGAGAGAATTTGTTTGAATCCGACGTACCAAGGTCCCTCCCAAAAACAATCCCCCCTCCCCTTCCCTCCCTCCAGCCCTACCGCAGCAGTTGTGTAGGCGCATCACCTGTGGTGACACAGCGAGTCAAAGAAGTAAGCAGCAAGCGCTATTGAGCACCACCCGATTGTATTTTTGCAATGGACATTTCGGAGGTGAGCAACTTCTGCATGATTGATTCTCTCTCACTGTATGTGACTGTAAACGGGAAGATAGGAGCGGTCATCTTCACATGTTTGCGCAATCGGCATGCAAGTTGATTGACAGCCGACAATGCGGAAACTCGAATTCTATTGCCTAAAAAAATTTGCCGCTCAGTGTGAAATGCATAGGGGTCTAGGCAGGGGTGGACTGGGACCAAGACCAGCCCAATACATTATCAGCCGACACTACATAAAAGTCCACAAATCTCGCAGCATCTCCTCTCATGCATACTACAGTACAAATGAGTCATATTCCTTGATAGCAGTTAACAAATAAAGCACAAAACTGTGAACTCGAGGACTAAAACTGACAGCTATGACAATCAATCCCTCAGTATTTATTCATTATAGTGTCAATAGAACAACAGAAGTTGGGTCATGACTAGAGGGTGGCACAAATCAAGTATGAATTCATAAAACATAAGACACACGACATACTCAAATCAGAGACATCTCAGCAGTAGCCAAAAAGTGAAGTGGAGGCAGTGAGAGAACAAGTCTTTGGAAATCGACGGAGGGGGAACAACTCCTCAGGCTCTTGCATGTCAAGTGGTCAAACTGAGAGGGGCATGGATACATTATTGAGTCTCTAATCATCAAATTAAGTATTTCATAAAACATAAAAAATGATAGTCACCATACTAGAGGAGACTCAGCAGCAAAACTTTGGTGCAGTGAAGTCAGAAAATTGGAGGCAGAGAGCGAGAGCAAGTCCTCAAACATGGACTGAGGGAGAACAACTCCTCAATGTAATTATCAATAAGTTTAATCATTTTATGTTAACTTTACCAAGTTTGGGGGCACCACCTGGGGGATTCCAGGAATATATATATAGCCAAATTGTCCAGTCTCAGTTTATGTTTATGATTACCTGCCTGATAAGGCTGAGATAATTAAACAATAGATGAAGGAATAAATTCTTATGCTGTGGACATTAATTGTACACATTACTCCAAGTAATCCCAGACAACTTCTCTTTAAGTTAAGGGGAATTTATTTAGAAAATAGATCAACCTGACAGCCAAACATTTCATAAATTTATCCCATCTATTCTAAAGCATGCAACTAGTACTACAGATCTTAGAAAACAACAATAGGTGAACATTAAACACAATTAACATGAAATGAATTAGTGAGAACAGCTGAGGTTTGGGTCAGAAAAGGAGGGGGTGGCCCTCACTCCAGGCGGCTCAGCTAAGGTAGCCTGTGGGACAAAGAGTCATAAATCTCAGCTCTGTGCCAAGATGGAGACCTGCCGAGACCTGCCGACTCTGCCAACTGGGTGATCAGGGAGCGAGAGAGAGAGAGAGAGAGAGAGAGGAAAAGAAAGGAAGGCGTGATCCGCTCAGGATAAAACAAACGGTTTCAAACACAGCAATTACAGCTAAAACCTATGCTTGCGGCGACGCCCAAAATAAGCAAATAGGTACAGCGCTTAGAGACCCTTTAAACCAACAATGAACGAGATCTAACTCGTTAAAACTCTATTTTCTCTATTTATCTCCGCCCAGACACAATATTAGTATAATGAACCGGTTCAGTCCTACTTTGCTTTGAAGGAGGTCCAGTCCACTAGAAGGAGAGCGAATTGTGTCCGTAGTTAAGCAAGAAAAGGAAGAGTTATTAAAAAAAACCTGTATAGGATTTAAGAACCGTGTGGCCCAAAGGCAGGCTGGGTGGCCTGCAGGTCGACGTCTAACAAACTGTCTGGGAACAGTCCGGATATGGCTTACCCTGGTTAAGCGAACAGGATGAGCACTTCGAAGCTTTGAAATTAGTTCTTCCCGGTCCAGCGGGTCAGAACAAAAGAGAGTCTTCACCGGTGAGATGTCCTCTGTTTAGCCTGAGTTTCTGCTAAGAACCTCTTCTGAGAACAGTTTGAAATGGGCGCGACTCCCACTTCTTATAGCCCCTTTGATTTCATCGTCGATGTCACCATGGGTGGTCACGGACCAATAGGAGTGTGTTGGGGGTCACTGCTAGGATTGCTGGGAAATGTGGTCTGCTCAGTCCATCTTTGAAATGGCTCCCAGCCATCCAAAAGTCTGTTCAGTTCATCTTATGAGAAATGGAATCACAACATCTACGATGCGCTCCAAAACTTGCCATCTCTTTAAGGGGAGACACTACAGGTGGGAAGGCTTGTCTCCTCTCTGTGTGCTGACATCTGACTGCCACCAAACACACTGCTGATATCAGCACTGGCAGATTTCAAGAGGTAAGCTTCAGCACAGTTTCTGTGCGTGCTGCTTCTCTCATGTTCCTCTGTGCGCTGGTGTATATGCCTCCAATCTGACATTCCACTGATGAACAGACTGCTATCATTTCTCTTACTGAATGCCATGCAGATGAAACAATACAGCATGTGATGCTTTGGACAGTACGTCAGCCACTTTCTACTGTTACCATCTCTGCTACAGAATACTTTATGCACCACTGGATTGCTATTTTTTGCTGAGGTTGGTAATTTAAAAATGACTGAAGATTTTTCTGATCAGGTTGTAAAAAAAAATCTGTTATTTGACTGGCACATTCATGGTGCTCTACATCTATTTCCCTGTCATGTGATCCTGTTTTGGGGCTGACATACTCCTCACTCTCGACAGCTGTTTCCCTCTCAGGTGATCCTGTCCTTGGGCTGCCTGCATTGGTCTGGCTCTCTCCCTGAACTGACCAGCTGGACTTGCCCTGAACCTGTCTGGGATGGACATAAGAAAATCATTCCTCATTGGATGGGGAAATAACAAATTTACAATACAGCTGGATTCTGCATCTCTATTTACGACAGATTAATTCATGTTAAAGCAAGACACTAGAGGCAAAAACATGGATTTTTTTTGTGACCTGGTCAATTTTGAGATTTGTGGATATTTAACATCCTTGACATGTTGGCTTTCAGAATAAAACAAACTACAACTCTGAAACACCGTCTCACTGTTTCCAGTTGCCTGTTGGCAGTCTAAACAAAAAGCCCCCAAAAAAGAAAAAGTAAAAAGAAAAATGTCCAAAAATGGTATGCCTGTTTAAATGAATGATAATCACAAACATGAAACGAGGGATTCGAGGGTCATTTGTACTTCACATTGCATTGAATTATCTAATGCAAATCTTTAATTGCGTTTTTCTCAAAATGAGTTTTTTCCAACATTCAAAATGAATAATCTTGAATTCAGTTATACCTATATATACCAAACTTTCCACCATTGTTCTATGCTATGAGCTGAAAAAAAATTACAGGGCGATTTGTCAATACATCGTTCTAAAAAATGTATATGTGCTATTTTGTGTAAAAGAACAGGGCGAAAATTAGTTTTTTGGAGCTACTTACACTGTGTTTTGATTTATGAAGTAATGAAATTAAATACACCTATTTACCCCTGTAAAAAGTTTATGATAACACATATGATTAGAAAATTTAAGAAAAATTCAATGTCTCACCAATTTTGAGATAAAACGTTTACAAATATATGCAAATTAGCACATTTCTAACCAGATTACACCTCATTTACATATCTAAACAAAATTTATATCAAAACTTCTAATACAAAATATGTTTGTTTTAATACTAGGATTAAGTTTGTCAAGTTTCATGAAGGTATCTTGAAGCTAACTTTTTTTCCCACCTGTAGTGTCTCCCTTAAAGTAGAACTGAACCCCATGAAAAATCATAACCTCGCCCCCAGACATTTGAAAAATTCTACAAAGTGTGCAGTGCCAGGAGGCAAGGAGGGGTATGGCCAAGTGTGGAGGAAAAGCGGAGGGGGGAACGTGGGGGTGTGTTCAGGAGGACAGTGACACCTCGCTTAATCTGACACTGAAAGATGGACAGTGACCAAAGCGACGTTGGCAGTTTTGCGACTGATCGATCTGATCGACGTTCATCTGTTTTGAACGTTAGGCTATGTTAGCATTACCACTCAGAGACTGGACCCATCCTGTCTCCCTCTGCCTCAGGAGCACCGGCCCGAAAGTATCACAATTTGGCATATTTAACTAAATGAACTGCAACTACCAACAGTCAGCCCTTCAACTCTAGGCTAATATGTTGTCTCAAGTATTCAGTTATTCAGGTCACATTGCAGTCAATGTAAAACCGTTTTATACTTTATTTTGGGCATGTCTCAATATGTAGCCGAGCCAACTCCACGCTAACGTTACTTACCATGGATGTCTCCACTTGCGCGTCTCCTCGCGCAGCAGCACCTGCTGCTGGGGTGGTGACCCCGGCACCAAATAGGTCTGTCAACATTAAACATTTAGCAGCTTCCACCTCCAGAGATTTCAGCTTTTTGAGCCGCACTTTTTCAGTGCCACCGGGGCGTTTCTTACCCTTCTCCATTTTCAGGTCAGCAGCATCCCGTCCCACCACTCCGGCCCATATGATGAGGTCCCGCCCACCCTGGTTTGTGTTGTGATTGACAGCAATGTCATGGCTCTCATAGGCTGTCAGCCCATGACTGATTGACAATGACAAACAGACCAATAATATGTGTCGATGCTGGCAACACACTGCTAGCCCTCTGTAGCCAATTGGCCGGCCCAATTGGAGGGAATTTAGAGAGAGGGAAAAAAAGAAAAGAAAAAAAAAACAGCGGACCGGCCCACATTGGGTCAACGGCCCACTGGGATGATGCCTGGTATGCCAGATGGCCAGTCCACCCCTGGGTCTACGGGAGGAAGGTGGGATTAAGAAAATTAATTAAAAAAGTTTTGTGGAGCACTATCCTTTTTTCATAGCATTGAACCCCACTATCATTTTAAAGATTTATAAAACTTTGATACATAAATATATTCTCCGGACTGCAGCTTTAAGCCAGCACATGTCCCGCCCCATCTAAAGTTTGCCAGAGACCACCTGGTTTATCCAGATGAGGATTAGAAGAATGTCATATGGTCCGATATGACCAAAATAGAACTCTTTGGTATAAATGCCACTCGCCATGTTTGGTGTTCCCAGGCAAATGTAATGATTGTCATTATGGCCAAACAGTTCCACTTTAGTTTCATCAGACCACAGGACATGTCTCCAACATGAAGGTCTTGGTTCATGTTTGCATTTGCAAACTGCAATCTGGCTTCTTCTTTTCTTTTGAAATAATGGCTTCCATATCAGGTTGGTCCAGGAAACTTCCCTGCACTAATGAAAATAATCTGCTTGTTCTACTTTAAACAATTCTTGCAACTTTTTGCATCATATTAGTTTGAGCAAGACCTGTCTTTGTATAATCTACTTCCCTGTTTGAGGGTAAGAAAAACATTTGCCAAGTCAACTTGATTTTAGCATTTCTAGTGTTGTCTTAATTTGTGAGAACTAAAATTTCTGAAGAGCTTCAAGCATCCGTTCTTAAGTAAGTACAACTTAATTTTTCTATTTCCCCATTACGTCTGTATAAGTGTGAGTAAATGGAACCAGGTTTTTGTTTGTTGTGAGCTTGTACCTAAAATAGCACTCTGGAATTACTTGGAAAATCTTGTATTTTTTAAATCTTTTTAGTTCTTTTTAAGTTGCATTTATTCAAAACCATACAAAAAACTTTAACTCTAAAGTATTAATTGGGAATATTAGGTCTACATCTTCAGGAAGTATTAAATTCCCAGAGTCTAGGGCAAAACATAGACACGGTCTACTGGTTTCCCCCAACAGCAGGTGTTTTGTCAAGATGTGTTCCGCCTTTGAAACGGTTTTAACATTTCTGCTATAGAAACTTTGAAAATTGGACAACATGAGGGTTAATAATAATAATAATGGCTTGCATTTATATAGCACTTTTCAAGACTCTCAAAGCGCTTTACAACTCCATTATTCATTCACTCTCAAATTCACACACTGGTGGAAGCAAGCTATGATTATAGCCACAGCTGCCCTGGGGCAGACTGACAGAGGCTGCCATATCGCGCCATCGGCCCTTCTGGCCAACACCAGTTGGTTAAACATCCAATTTAAAATCAGGACCTGGATTCTGGAACTGTTCAAAACATCACCTTGACAGACATTCCAATAAAACTTTGGAAGATTAGAACAATGTCCGTTCAAATTGTGAGGAAGTAGTTTGACTTACAATTGTAGCCATTCAAAATCCATCAGCTTCTTTAGTAGAGAGGAGACGTGAGGGTTAATGCAGTTGCTCTTCTTTGTTGTTTTGGTCCCACTGAAGGGGTTCAGTCCAATGAAGCATCTGAAATCACAAAATCACATGAAAATAAACTTTAAAAAAAAGTGCCTTAACTGCTCTACAAGAAAGTGCAAAATACATCAGGCTGTGCAAATCAAACTGATTTGCCCTTTTCAGCTTGAGTGCAAAAAAACTGCAACAGAAAAAATTAACCTGGTAATTATTATTCATTTCATTTCAGTTGTGCTGTCCAGGCAAGCTGAACCAGGAAGTGGCTCTGCAATGCAATGACTAATATAGTGAAAATATAGGGTCATAACAGTTAAAGGGTTGGTTTGGATTTCTAATCACAAAATTGCATGACTTAGGGTTACTGTAGGTAGGTTAGTTAAGTTAGTTGCATCAACATAACCTCAAGCAGCAAGTCCTCTGGCTGAAAATTTCCCGACTAGCCACTGCTTCAAAGGACAACAATACATCAAACACAACGAAACAGTTTAGCAGCTCTCAGATGGACTACCATTATTATACATTGAATTGGTTCTGCAATGATATAAAGCATTTTGGTAAATAACTGCTAACTTCCCCTTTTTATTAACTCGAAAATCATGTTAAAGGGATTTACTGTAAGTACACTTAAAGCAAACTAAAATATCTGTTGCTCATAATAGCAAACTTTACAAAATAATGATCAACTGCATTCTACTTAAAGCACATAGTTACCTTTGAATAAATTCCAGTGTGCAAGAGGCCTTCTCCTGGTACACCAGATTGAAGTTGTAACAAAGCTGCCATTCCAGCCACAAAGTTGGGATGTGGAGGCACAACCACCTGACCCTCGATGCTCAGCATCCAAACTCTTGCTGTGAGCAATTCACCTAGACATAAATAAAGAAATGGGTTACATGCAAATACATACATATAGCCTATGTCTTTGCAATGCTTTACAACTGATTACAAAATATAGACTACCTAAGACAATTAGTCTTGGAGAGTCAGGAAGCTGTAGTGTTTGTTCAAAGTCAGCTGTTGTTGCCAGCACCTAAAAGACAAAGAAAAAAAAAAAAAAAAGTACAGTAATTTTTCTAAGCTGAAAACTGTTGTTTCTAACATCATATCAATATCATTTTTGAAAACTTAATATAATAATTTCACACTTACAGTGGCTTGCAAAAGTACTCGGCCCACTTGAACTTTTCCATATTTTGTCACATTACAGCCACAAACATGAATCAATTTTATTGGAATTCCACGTGAAAGACCAATACAAAGTGGTGAACGCGTGAGAAGTGGAACGAAAATCATACATGATTCCAAACATTTTTTACAAATAAATAACTGAAAAGCGGGGTGTGCGTAATTATTTAGCCCCTTTGGTCTGAGTGCAGTCAGTTGCCCCTAGACATTGCCTGATGAGTGCTAATGACTAAATAGAGTGCACCTGTGTGTAATCTAATGTCAGTACAAATACAGCGGCCCTGTGACGGCCTCAGAGGTTGTCTAAGAGAATGTTGGGAGCAACAACACCATGAAGTCCAAAGAACACACCAGACAGGTCAGGGATAAAGTTATTGAGAAATTTAAACCAGGCTTAGGGTACAAAAAGATTTCCCAATCCTTGAACATCCCACGGAGCACTGTTCAAGCGATCATTTAGAAATGGAAGGAGTATGGCACAACTGTAAACCTACCAAGAAAAGGCTGTCCACCTAAACTCACAGGCCGAACAAGGAGAGCGCTGATCAGAAATGCAGCCAAGAGGCCCATGGTGACTCTGGACGAGCTGCAGAGATCTACAGCTCAGGTGGGGGAATCTGTCCATAGGACAACTATCAGTCGTGCACTGCACAAAGTTGGCCTTTATGGAAGAGTGGCAAGAAGAAAGCCATTGTTAAAGGAAAACCATAAGAAGTCCCGTTTGCAGTTTGCCACAAGCCATGTGGGGGACACAGCAAACATGTGGAGGAAAGGAGAAGGAGCATTAATGATTGTTTTTCTAAAACAGCGTACTCTTATATATAAAAACACATTTCTTTAAATGTCTGATTACAGAGGCAGTGCGGGAACAGGTCACGGACGAAGAATATTTTTAATTTTAATTTAAAGAGGCTACATGCAAGCTTTTGCCCAAAATAAACATAACAATAACCTTTTAATTTTATTATGGAATAAAATAGACACATTTTAAGTGCAATCAAAAGGAAAGGGAGACAGAAAGAAATCCTCCTTGTTTAACTTTAAGAAATGATGAATATTTACCTATTTCAATTCAATTCAGTTTATTTATATAGCGCCAATTCACAACAGATGTCATCTCAAGGCACTTAACAAGAAGTCATTTCAATACATTTATACAAACATTCCCATCAGTTAAAAAGTTTCCTATTTAAGGAATCCCAGCAGATTGCGTCAGTCATTGGCGTGAGGTTGGGCCCCGTTGATGCAGACTTTCCAACCACAGCAATCCTTCAGCAATCCCTCATACTGAGCAAGCATGTAGCGACGGTGGAGAGGAAAAACTCCCCTTTAACAGGAAGAAACCTCCAACAGAACCAGGCTCAGTAGGAGCGGCCATCTGCCACGACCATCTGGGGGTTTGAGAAGACAGAGCAGAAACACAGAAGGAACAGAAGATCTGATATAAGAGAACTTTCTATGTTACAGAAAGTAAAAAGTTAATAACAGGACACAGTGGATGTTCAGTTACTGGGGGGATCATCCCAGTCGATGCCCCCCGTCCAACAGGGCATTGCAGCCAAGCAGGATACCAGACCAGGTATATCTTCTATGGAGAGAAAAACACCTATCTGCATGGTTCAGTTCTTGGGCATGTTCACTGTTCTGTGGATTACAGATATTGATACTGTTCATATTATGACAAACCATCAGATTGTTTGTTCTCCCTAACTGAATCATAGCAGTGTAAACTTTTATGTTTTACATTGTTGTGTTTTTTTGTTACTCAGATGTGTTGCACAGCAGACTGCTGTGGGAGCCTAGACGGAGAAAACTGCTCTGGATTTGGAGGTATTGCCTGCAAAATCACAATCAAATTGAATTGTAATAATCTGCTATTCGTTGACTGTAACTGTCACACAGGGATTTCCTAAGCAGACACATTGCAATGATTGTGGTGTCTTCATGATAATGGTGAGCGAGGGTAATTCCGTATACAGTAATGTGACACGTGAATTTTTTTTCTTTCTTTTTTTGGATGATTTTTAATTGCACCTTTAAGCCAAGAATTGTTTAAATCAGAAGTCAATTTTGTTCGAGCTATAGAAGCTGGAAGTACTGATTTGATAACACATTGGATGATATGTAGTATTTTCCATGCCTCCAATACAATTCAAGAACTATGTTTGGTTCATGTAGAGCAATACAACAAATATAATAAAAACATGATATATATATATTTTTAATAACGCTTAACCGTTCAAGTTAAAATTGCTCCCTTTATTGCTTCGTTTCCCTTTTCTGCGTGTTATGTGCCTCTACAGTCACATGGGGGCGTGGTTTGTATGGGCCTATAACCCATAGACGTATATAAACACTAGGTTATGGAACACCAAACTACTCAAAATTAAATAAATAAATAAATAAAAACATTGTGAAATAGATATCTGGATAACAATTAATAACAAATATATAACGTGCCAATGAAATTGTGAAAAAAAACTGAATATATATAAAGTTCTAAGCTCAATAGTATGAAATATTTTTCATTTTCCTTTAAAATTCTGTTTATTAATATAATAAATTATTTTTATGTAAAATATTTGCTAATAATGGGAATTATTTTTTAGCCATTTTTATTTAATTTCATCAATTTTTATTGCAAAACGTCATTTTTCCAAAGTCAGTTTTTATTTCATATTGGTGTTTTTCCCAGTGGCTTATTTATTTCAGAATGTCACTTTTCAGTAGAATAACCTCATCTGCCAATCAGAGTCAGTGGGTGGGACCTGCATGCTCATTGGCTGGTTCTTAAACACCAATCTTCCTGGATACCCGTTCTCACTCACTGTGACTGAGCAGCCTGCTGTACAGCTAGTAACGACATGCTAAGAAAGAGTCGGAGTTGAATGAACTTTGTTCATCTCTGGTTACACTAGCAGATCAAACTGAGAGGAATAATTTATCAGAGAATGCCATTATGAATCATTTGGATGACGTCCGACATCAGAGTTATTGCTGATATGTTTTCTTTGTCGTCCTCCGAGTTGTGCTGGATGACACAGAATACATATCAGCAATAAC